>LPNX010672990.1:27972-56020 GCA_001517045.1 Pseudotsuga menziesii | reverse complement strand
GTGTAGTTAGTGAGATACATTTTGAGTATTTGATGAAAATAGTATTGAACACAACTTCAACTCATATTACATTTTAGAAGAGACCATTTATGTTGAAAACAAATGAAAAAATGGTGTCAAATAGTAGTCCTAACAAAGTAGGATCCAAATTTCTAGAAGATGTGTTTTCCACTAGAAGGATCATGAATGGTACACACAAGGAATATGAATCTTTTGGATAGTAGAATATTATGCAATTGTTAGATGGTCCTTTGATTGAAACTATCCATGCCTACACTACATTTTTATGTGCTAAGGTAATATAGATTACATGTTATGCATGCAAAAATATGATAAAATACAACTATTGATGCTATGCAAATTTATGAGAGAATTCTCCATTGCTGGAGTGACACAACTAAACATGACCAAATAAATGACCAATTATTATGTGCTCATTTTAAGTCTAGACATCCCATGACCAATTTTGGTCATTTATCTTGGTCCTTTTTAGTTTAGTTTTATCCTGTGACCAAAAGTGGTCATTTATCTTGGTCCTTTTTAGTTTAGTTTTATCCCGTGACCAAAAGGGGTCATTTATCTTGGTCTTTTTTAGTTAACTCACTTAAATTTACCAATTTTGGTCATTTATCCCTTGAAAAAATCTATGGTGACCAAACTTTTTGGTCTCCTAGTCACTAATCTCTCATTTTCCACTAGTGTGATGATAATGATTACGATGATGATGTTGATGACAACGATGATGATGAGGAGGATGATGATGACTATGATGATGAACAATGATGGTGATACTGATCATGAAGATGATGATCATGATGACTATGACTATGATGACGCTGATTATGATGATGATGATGAAGAATGCGATGAATATTATGATGATGTTGATGACGACAATGATGATGAGGATGATGATGAGGATGATGACTATGATGATGACTATGATGGTGATGAAAATGATGGTAAAGATGATGATGATGATGATGATGATGATGATGTTGAAGATGCTGAGGAACAATGATGATGATGATGATAAGGATGATTTCAATGATGATGATGACTATGATGATGATGAGGATGATGACGATGACAATGACAATGATGATGATGATGAGGATGAGGATGAGGATGATGATGATGATGATAGGTTTAGTTGAAACTCTGCTTTGATTTTATTTTCAAGCATTTGCAATGAAATGACGATGAGGAGGAGGAGGATGATGACAATGATGATGATGAGGATGATGACTATGATGATGTTGAGGATGATGATGATGATGATGACGACAATGATGATGATGACAGCAATGATGATCATGATGATGAAAAATGATGGTGATGATGATGATGATGATGATGATGAGGATGAGGATGCTGAGGATGATAATGACGATGATGATGATGATGAAAAATGTTGGTGATGATGATGATGATGATGATGACAATGATAATCATGAGGATGATGACTATGATGATTATGAGGAGGATGAGGATGATGATGATGATGTTGTTGATGATGATGACGACGATGAAAATGATGATGAACAATGATGGTGATGATGATGATGATGAAGATGATGATGATGAGGATGAGGATGATGACGATGATGATGATGATGATGATGATGATGATGATAGGTTTAGTTGAAACTTTGCTTTGATTTTATTTTCAAGCATTTGCAATGGAATGATGATGAGGAGGAGGAGGATGATGACAATGATGATGATGAGGATGATGACTATGATGATGATGATGATGATGAAGATGACGACGACAACGATGATGACGACGACGACGACGATGACGATGATGATGGAGATGATGATGATGATGAACAATGAAGGTGATGATGATGATGATGATGAGCACGATGACTATGACTATGATGACAATGATTATGATGATGATAATGATGATTACGATGATGAGGATGATGATGTTGATGACGATGAAAATGATGATGAGGAGGACAATGATGACTATGACGATGAACAATGATGGTGATGATGATGATTACGATGACGATGATGATGATGATCATGAGTAGTATGACTATGATGACAATGATTATGGTGATGATTACGATGATGATGACTATGATGGTGATGATAACGATGATGACGATGATGATTAGGAGGATGATGATGATGATGAGGAAGATGAAGATGATGATGACTATGATGATGATGATGAGGATGATGATGATAGACAACCTGCTCTGATGCTAGGGTGGATGGCATAGTGGAGGATGTAGCCACATCGACATTGGCGACAACACTAGGTTGCACGGTGGGAAAAGGCGTGGACTTGAGTGGGAAAAGTGGTGATGTATGATGATAGACACCAACTGGTTGTAAAATGGAATGGGCCACCCTCGAAGAGGAAACGAGGGTGGTGGGGGAATATTGGGGAGGGAAATGAGGTTTGGGGTGGGGTGGAGGGATGGGTGAATGTGGATGGATGGTGTAATGTGGTCGAAGGGTGGAGGGTGGAAACATGGGAAACTACAAGGGAGGGGGTGGATGGGTGGGGTGGGGGGGAGGGGAGTGAGTGAAGGCTGTGACAAAGAAGTGGGATCTAGATGGAAGTGTGGCGGTGGATGGGAGGGAAGGGGTGGATGGAACGGGGGGGGGGGGGGGGGGGGGGGGGGAGTGAGTGAAGGCTGTGACAAAGAAGTGGGATCTAGATGGAAGTGTGGCGGTGGATGGGAGGCAAGGGATGGATGGAACGGGGTGGGGAGGGATGCAGGGAAAGGGACATGTATGCCAGGGGATACACCTGGCATATATGGTGGGAAAATGGAAGTCGATGGAGAGATAGTTACACCGACGTGCCTATGTACTCTGACCTGCATACATATTCATGGCCTCGTATATTAGTACATAAAAAATATAACTATAAAATATAAGTCATCAAAACTGAAATTAAATTTATACTTTATTACAAGCACATTACAAGATACCTGCTCACAAGGGGATCTATTGATCCCTGGCCGGGATGGATAGTCACTTAATCCTGCATACACCTATTCATTTGGAAAAAAATATTTAGATTCAATTACTAAATATTAACTACATTGGAAGACAAGATTAACTACTAAAATTAAATTTAATTACCGAAAGAAAAATACCTATGTGTATGGTGCTGCAATGCCCTCTGCAGCTGCCATGGCTCCATCTAGGTTGAAGGAACCAACTTCCTCCCACCCGGGTGTTGGAGATTCAGCACTGAATAGCTGTACATTAAAAAAAATCAAGTCAGCAACATCTTATTCTAAGATAAAATTATTATAAATTATGAGATTGCATAACGTATAATCAACACTTGAACATTAAATAAAACAATAACTAACTTGGTGTAGGTAGGTCTCTGTCGCATGCTCCTACATGGGAAATTGGCATGGATTCCCACAGCAAGAACAATGATGTGGCTTTGGTCTCATCGAGCTGGATGGATCATCTTAGCTACCATGTATAGCTGCTCTCCCTAGACCACCACCAGTAGACCGTGGAGAAGTGTGTCTCTCAAGGTGGTCATGCTCGCTCTGCGGGGACATAGCCACAAATGTTGTATTCCTGAGAAGGTGTCACATGGCACATCTAACAGACTCATGGATCTCATTTATCCCGCTAGCTAACCCAAGGGGTTGAGGAAGCGGGTTTGGCTCTCACCCAGGCGCAGGAGGTCTTTTGAGTGGGTTCCGGTGGGCGTGAGGTCAATCTTGGGCTGAGCCGAAATTGACGCCCTGGAACTCGGTGATGTCGAAGTAGTTCATATGGAATCCTAACACAAACTCAACCCACAGTTTCCTGAGAAAATACTGTGGGATCTCAACATTGTTGCATAGAGACTTGTCAAAAACGTGGAGGAAGATATGGTTCATGTTCAAAGATGAACTCATTGCAATATATTGGTTTTCCTGATAGGAACTAATAAATAGTTGAAGATTTGTTTAGTAGGTAAGGTAATGAGTTCTAAAATTTGTTTAGTGAATAATGAAAAGAGTTTTAAATTTTTTTTAGTGAGCAATGTAAAGAGTTGTTATTTATATCATCACGGTTTAAATATTTTTTAGATATGTTTGTAATTTGTGGATGGAAGTGTCTATTCTTAAATGTAGTTAGAGGAATATATAAGTTTTGATTGATTTTAGTAGAGTAAATATCCCAAATTTTATGGTTAATTAGTTAAAGAATAATTTATATAACATGTGACACGTATTTGCTTCATTGTAATATAACTAAGTACAACTTGTTTGTTTTCAATAAAAAAGATTTGAATTAAAAAAAATAATATGTTTTCGAGAATTATATAGGACAAAATGACATGTTCACTTGATATTACTAATTCTCAATACTTTCTAATCTAACCTTTATATGTAAAATCAAAACTCAAAGCTAGACATGCAAGGAGGAGATAAAAATGTTGATATATACTGAGAAATGACTTGAATTCGATATAGTTGTTATCTTATTAAAATTATGTATCATACATTAAGACTAAAAAACCCCTTGGAACAATCTCTCCTCCTGATTCAACCTAATTATAATAATGTGTAAGCTTCCCTCTTCATGACATGCCCATGAAAAGAATTTCATAACTAACTGGCAGGACATGTAATTGGTCCTTGTCATCTCAGATGTAAAAATATCTCACGAGCTTAAGAAAGAAAATGGCAAATGATGGACGGGGAATGTTTTGCTAAACCTTAAACTTCTAAGAGTTATATCTATATAATTGCCTAATGTGGAATTTTGGGTTTACTACATAGCCTTTTCTTTGAGGGGAGCGGAACACTACTTATATTCATTAAAATATAGACCATTTAAGCATAGACATAGATTATATTTCTATTAATTAAAATAAAAGTTCATATAAATTAGATTTATATTCATTAAAATAAAATTTCATACAAAATTTCATACAGAGCACAATTTAAACATGGATATAAATTAAATTTATTTTAATTAAAATAAAATTTCATAAGCAATTTAAATATGAATATAAATTTGATTTTTAAATTTCTTTGTAAAAGTTAACATTTCGTCCTAACAAACTTGATACGTCCAACGGTTATAATGACGATATTTTCGACCGTTGGGCCATGGCAAGCTGAGAATGACCTAAAAAATAATAAACGAATCTTGTTCGTCCAACGGCTGTAATGAAAATATTTTTGACCGTTGGGCCATGGCAAGCTGAGAATGACCTATAAAATAATAAACGAATCCTTGTTCAAACATCCTCCTGCTTATTTCTGGTTTAGTTTTATCTCCTCCATGCGCTTTCTGCTTTTGCTTCTCCTCTCAGTCTGTGTTTGGTGTCATTTTTTATGCTTTGTTTGCGCGTGGTCTCTGCCATGTTTGAGCGTGATATTGTATGTTATGTTTCGCTTTGTTGACCAAGTTATGTTTGCGTTATATGTTATGTTTATTTTCTGATTGTATTTTTTTAATGAGTCACTGTTAATGTATTATTACCTGTTATAACTGAGAGGAAGGGAGACAATATATATTAGATGACAGAGAAGCTGAGGAACGGCTTTCACATCGACCTCTCAAATAAGTGATGGTGAGGTAAGGGATTTATTTGCTCATTCCTTTGTTTTCAAACTCATTGATTATTAAATTCGCTGGATGGATAGATGCTATCTTTCAATCTGTCAGTGATTGGTTACAATTTCAATTCATTTAAATTTAGGATTTCTGATTTCTGGTAGAAAATGAAGATGAGATGAAAATGGCGTAGAAGGGAGCTGAGCGATCTTTGCACAGATAAGCATTTTCTTTTCCTTGCTTCTTTTCAACAGTTTGTCTATGGTTTTTCTCTTGTAATTTCGTTTTATTTACTTAAATTACAGAGAATTTACAGTAGAGTTTAGATGTTTGATTCCTATTTTCGATTCCTTTTTCCTCTTAATTTTGTGCTACAACCACTGAATTTTTTCATGTAATCGTGATTTAAGGATCCTTCATTTCTGCAATTTATGATTTCGGGTTTAATTAATTGCGTGTTACTGTTGGATGACTATAATCCGCAATGTCACTTAATCATCTTTGTTTGAATATTACAATGTCTCTTTATCATTTTTCCTGATGGAATGCTTGTCCATTAATTATTGATTGTCAGTTTTTGTTCATCTTAAGGTAATTTGATTTCACTGCTTGAATTCGTTGAACGTTTTTTTCCACAAAAGCCTTTATCTCTCAAAAGCATCAATTAGTGCCATTCTTAGTATAAATCATGCTGAAACTCAGTTCATAATGATTCTGACTTCTTGTTTTCCGGTTATCTGTTGATTGCTTTCAATCTGATATCAAGCTTTTTAATGTGAAAATATTTGTCTGTTGTTTATGGCCGAAAAGGTAGCGGGCTCAATTTGCAATAGAATGGCATCGCCAGGAAAAACCCTCATTATTGCTGCCATTTATTAGCCTCTCAACGTCGCCGGTTCAATTCCGCTATTGTTGTGCTTTCCTGATTATTGGAACCTTCGTCGTTGATAAAACCTCAAGAATAAATTAAGGATCATTCAGTTCAACACTATTTTTTAGTCTCTCAACGTAGCTGGTTCGATTCCGCCATTGCTCCAATTTGACTTATAATGATTTCCCATGTTGGCTATAAACTTTTAGTCAGTAACCTTGAAATCTTTCCATATCTTTTGAGATAAGGTCTCTTGAAATTCTAGAAACGTCTACGGAATTAAGCCATGGGACTTTCCGTTTTCTTCCCTGAGAACCTCTGAAAATCATGGGAGTTCGATTTGGTTATAGGTTCTGTCCAGGTAATTAATTCACATCAAGCTGGTTGTTTCTTGTTCTTGTTCTCGATCGGAGATTCATGTAGAGTCTTTGGTTAAACTTTAAAGAGTTATAATCTTTGCAGCCTCAACGCCTCGGGTTCGAATCCTGTGCTTTACCTTTCCTCTCTTTGAAACTTTGCTTTATCTTTCCTCTCTTTGAAACTAAAATTTCTGATGTCGTTCATCATTGTGTCACTCATATTTTGCCGGTTCGCCATTTCTCCACCATTTGTTTTTGGACATTTCGCTTTTAGATATTCGTTTTATTTTATTTCTTTTGGACATAACGGTGAAATACTGGTTGTAAATTCACTCGATAATGATGACTATTTTATAACTGTTTTGAATTTGATATTCATATTTATAACTGTTTTGAATTTGATATTCATATTTTTTTATATTGAATTTATTTTTTAATTTAATATTTAAATATTTTATGATAAATTTAATTTAATATTTAGATATTTTATAATACATTTAATATTATCATTAATATTTGTTAACATAATTTAATAAACACCACAAGGATCTAAACGAATCCAAAAATAATCCTTTAATGGATGTGAAACAAACCCCGAGACTGTTAATGGATGTACAATCTTGATGTACATCGAATATGTCGTCGTTGTCAGCTATAAATTCCAAGTCCGACAGGGACACGTTATTAAATATAATTTCAAATTTCAAATGGGATTGCGCCAATGAGTCTGTAATTTAGTTTTTTTTTTCATATATATATTTAAATATATAATAATTTAAATAAATAAATATAATTTTGAATTATAAATATTTTTTTATATACAGTTAACAATTTTAATATATAAATATAATTTTGAGTAATATTATATTTTTTAATTAAATAATAAACTTCTTTCCCTGGTCACTGCCAACGAGTTAGAGCCTGAACGTTTTTACAGAAATACTTCTCCTTTTAGAATATTTTGGTGTTTTAACATTGTTAGGAAGAACATTATTTTAATATAATCTGTGTTGTCGAATAAATCTTATTGATGAGGACATTGTTCCAGTTTTGTTTTATAATGATTTTTACATATAAATCCATAATTCATAATTGTAAATGTGGCACAATATTAAGTAATGTATATTGTAAACTTATATTAAATAATAAAATAGTAAGAAGTTTAATTTGCTAATATCCAAGATTTATAACTCACTATTATTCATTTATTCGATTAGTAGATCTTTTTATTCCTACTAATCATAGGATAGACGTATAGCTTTTTGGTAATTTATTATTTAGATTGTGTCTATTAACAATATTACATTTATAATCAGATATTATAGATTTTAGATATATGTTTATAATTATTTCAAAAGTATGAGGTTTAAGTTTATTTAGTAATTTAACTATAATAAAAATCAATAATCATTTAGATGTCTTTATTTTTTTAAATATGGTATATGAATAAAGAGATGAAAAATAATTTTTATCAATATAAATAAGTCTTTGAGAATCCATTTCTTTCTTTATTTGTTTCTAATTATTTATTTTTTCTAATTATCTAACTATTTATAAATAATTAATTACAATGTTAATTTCTTTAAGTTTTCATTGATTATTTTATATACATCATAAATCATATGTTACTTTGTTATATTCCCTATACCATTTGTAAAAAAATCATAATCGTAAATGTAACACAATATTAAGTAAAATGGCAAAATGTATATGTGGCACATTAATATTTGCAAAAATAGTTTAAAAGCACCACAAGTATCTAAGCAAATCCAAAAATAATCCTTTGATGGATGTGAAAGAAACCTCGAAAGAGTTAATGGATGTAAAATCTTGATATTTATCGAATATGTTGTTGTCGTCGGCTACAAAGTCCAATTCCAACATAGATATTTAGTTTCGTATTTTATATATATCTATTTATATATATATATTAAAATAATTAATATTTAAATAAATAAATATAATTTAAGTAATATATATTTTATTTAAAAAATAAATTTGTTCGGCAACTGGCCTATTCGAACTCGATTTTTTTTTAATAAAGACTTGTGCTTTTGGAATTTTTTTTGGTGTTCAAATATTTGTAGGAAAATCAAGATTTTAACATCATTTATGTTATTGAATAAATCTTGATGATGATGGTTAACCTCCCCTGAGACCAAACTTTCGTCTATCGGACCTAAAGAAGAGAATTAATTAGTTTGCTTTAAAGTTATATTTCTATGCTCAAAGAGCTTGGAAAGAAGCTTCCCGAGCTTACTATAATTTTGATAGGCTAAAAGGCTAGGAAAGTTGGTATTGTAACAAAGATTATGAAACTGGGATCTAATGTGGGTGTACGCAGGGCACTCTAAGAGGAAGTGATTTTCATCTTCAATGTTCTGACTCTCACAAAGGTGGCGGATCCTTTCTACCCATGGTGTTTTAGGGACTGTCCAACGACCAGTTTCACTATGGGAGCTCATGCGAGTTTGTTCTTATCTTCGCTATGTTAATTTTTTTCTTAGTACTGATCAAAACAGAGAGATACTTTTGATCTTCTAGAGTAGGGTTGATGACCTCCTTATAATATCTTAATTTTCTTTTAACCTCGAGATCTTTCTCACACCACAATTTTTCTTTAAACATAGAAGAGATAATATTTTTAATGTTATTAATATTCTGCAAAGCAACATTTTCATCGATCTCCCAGTGATTTAACCAAGACCTGGTATCTTTATACCACCCACGCTTGAGGCTTAAGTGGTTTTGGATGGAGTTTAAAGCTATCTTAGAGAGTCTATGGTCTCCCATGTTATTGATTTTGTTCTTGTATAACAGGAATCTAGTCATAGCTAGGCTCTTGATGGGGGAAAGACCCACTTCTATAAAGAGAATGAGGAGATTGGTCCAGTTTTAATTTATAATGACTTTTTTATATGATTTACAACTTGGAAAATCATAATTGTAAAGAATTTTGAAAATCCTAATTGTAAATGCCATACAATATTAACTAATTTAGATTGTAAACTTATATTAAATAATAAAATTTCAAATGGTAAGTTATTTAATTTGCTAATATTCAAATACTTTTAGATTTATAATTAGTTATTGGTTTGTTACATTGTTCTATTAATATTAATCATAAAATAGATGTATAGTTTTTTGGTAATTTATTATTTAGATTGTGTCTATCAACAATATCACAACTTTAAATCAGATATTGTAGATTTTTAAAGGTATGTTGGTTATTTTAATATTTATAATTATAGAAAGTATGAGGTTAAAGTTTTTTTTTTGTAATTTAGTTATAATAAAAGACATTAATCATTTGGATGTGTTTATTTTTTTAAATATGACATATGAATGAATAGATGAAAAAGAATTATTCTCAATATAGGTAAGCATTTGAGAACCTAATTCCTTCTTTACTTGTTTCCAATTATTTATTTTTTGAAATATGAATGAATAGATGAAAAAAGAATTATTCTTGAAATATAGGTAAGTATTTGAGAACCTATTTCCTTCTTTACTTGTTTCCAATTATTTATTTTTTGAAATATGAATGAATAGATGAAAAAAGAATTATTCTTGAAATATAGGTAAGTATTTGAGAACCTATTTCCTTCTTTACTTGTTTTCAATTATTTTTTTTTTTAAATATGACATATGAATGAATAGATGAAAAAGAATTATTCTCAATATAGGTAAGTATTTGAGAACCTATTTCCTTCTTTACTTGTTTCTAATTATTTATTTTTTGAAATATGACATATGAATGAATAGATGAAAAAGAATTATTCTCAATATAGGTAAGCATTTGAGAACCTATTTCCTTCTTTACTTGTTTCCAATTATTTATTTTTTTCTTATTATCTAAGAATTTATAACTAATTGATTGCAATGTTAGTTTATTTAAGTTTTCAATTGATTGTTTGGTATACATCTTAAAATATCATAAATCATATGTTGCTTGATGATATTCCCTAGATACTATTTATAAGCCTTTGATTTTCAATCCATTATTTATTACCCATTGATTTTCAATCTATTATTTATTATACATTTAAAATATTGTAAATCATATGTTGCTTGTTTTTAACCATTTGTTTGTTTATGTTTTTTTTTAATTTACATTTACATAATTTCTAATTTATTTTAGAGGTTTTTAATTTTATTTTGTTAATAAATGTGAAAAATTAGGGGGTGTGTGTATGTGTGTCATTTTTACTATTATTTATAGTTAAATGGAAGTTAACCATACTTTGTATAGTGGATTGCCTAGATTTTGGTCATTAATATTAGATAGGTTAGATTTTTGCTTTTAAATATGAGTTTTTTTTTAGAAATTAATTTATACTTTGATAAAGTTGATATTTATAAACTAGAAAGACATAAACAAGGCTTTTGATATGCCATATTATATAGGATGAGAAAAGGTGGTGTCATTGTATTTAAATTAATTTCCATTGACATTGAATTTCCATATGAATGATGGATAAGGTATTTTTTTATTATTGTTATGAATGAATTAATTTGGGTTATTTGGTTTTTCTTTAGATTTGCATCTTAATTTAGAATTCATTATAATATTTACAAAACATCATTAAATTATAAGTTATTTCATTATTTCTAACCCATTCAAATAATAATATATAGCATATTCTGATAATAACCTTCTTTAGAGTTTGAAAAAAAAAACTCATATAAAAAAAAAACTCGGCATTAATGCTATTCTCATAATAACATATAATAACATTAAAATTCACTTGATACTTAAATATTCTTAATTTGTCACATTTTAAATTAATCGATCTCTTTTTAATGCTTATTATCAAAAGGTAATGAGCTTGAATTCCCTAAAATGACAGTGCTTACTCTATTACAATGATGTATTCCTTCGAGTATTATGGTTGTTTTCCAATTTTTACAAGGTATTTTCAAGATGGTGATTCCTTCATCTTTAATTTGAACATTACGTGTTCAATTTCCATAGAATGAGAACATTGAATAATGCCATTGGCCAAAACCTCCAATGCTCCTTAAATCTAGCTTATAATGGTTTACCATATGACATGATGCTCAGTTGTTTCTATAAAGCAAAATCATTGGATAAACCTAATGTAATTTAATTTAACTTTTTTCATCCTCAATGTCCCAGGTTTGACTTCCAATCATTGATGCCATTAGAAAAAACGGTTTTACATATAGGCCAGCAACTTTTAATGATTTTCCAATCATTGATGTCACTAGAACAAACGATTCACATATAAGCTAAGGAACCTTGAAATTCCATGGGATTGAACATGTAGGGAAAGCTGAAAAATAAATTACGCCTAGAGTAGGTCTTATGATTATTTAATTAAATCATAAATCTTGGTAGCTCGATTCCGTTATAGGTTCTGTTGTGTCAATTAAATCACTTCAGCCTGCCTGTTTGTTGCTCTCGATTTCATAATCTTCTAATGGTTTGTAATCCCCGGTTAGATTCATGGATAATGAAGTCGTTGGATAAATCCTTAAGAATGCAATTTAATTCCAATCTTTCCATCCTTAACACCACGGGTTCGATCGCCGTGATTTTACTTTTCCTCTAAATTTTCTGTTACATTTCATGTCGTTTATCAAAGTCTCACTCAAATATTTTGCCGGTTCATGATTTCCATGTCGCTGATGAAAACCCACGTTGCCACTTGCTAAGATTGTTTTTGCCAATGGCTAAGATTTTCTATCTTCGGACCTTGAAACTTCTCCCTTTTCACTTAACGACACTAAACAGGAGAGGAGCTCCTTCATCACCAGTGCTTAAAGCACCAAGTTAGCACCCACACAGAGACGATTTCCATGGCGCTGATGAAACCCCACATTGCCACTTGCTAAGATTGTTCTTGCCACCACTCGCTAAGATTTTTGTATTTTTCTGGACATTTAGCATGATATTCATTTTAATTTTAAAAAATTAGTTATTTTCGAGTCTCATTTAATTTAATATATCCTTTACCATTACAACAAGAAAAAGGGTATTTTAGCCTCACATTAGCACGATTATTTGTAAAGGATTTCGGAAATCCTCAATTTTCAAATAGTAGTGTAAAAGTGGTGATAATGTGGGGATACTTAAGAGGTGCTAAGATTTATGATGTAAAAGTGGTGTTTGTAAAAATATTGATTTTGGTTTTAAATGAATATGTGGCATTCCATGATGTGTGGTGCAAACCACCAAAACCAATCCTAAATGGATTGAAATTTTGTGATACAAAACACCAAAACCAATCCAACATAAATTGAAACTTTATGATGCAAAACACCAAAATAATAATCATTACTATTAATTTTTATTTAATATACACAAATTTATAGATCGACATGATTAGTCATTGATTAAGCATATATTTATACAATAATTTAAATGTGTAAATTGATCAATAATAAATAATAAATTCGATATTCCTTTCATTATTATCATTATTTTTCAATTTGTATGAAAATAATCTCAAAATGTATAACATTTTGAACATCACACATGAAATCATCAAGTATAACATTGAGGGTCATCTAAGCATCGCTTAAGTTAAGGGTATATTTGTACACCTCAACGACACTTATTCGATTCGTATTGAATGATCTCATTGGAAAAAATATATAATCCGCCTTATGGTATGATCGTGAGTTAGGATTTTATACAACAAAATGTGTAGATGTTATTAGGTCTATGTTGATGTATAATCATTTTCCAACCATAGAAGAATAAAATTCAATAATTAAATATTAGTTTTTATTGTAAGACCAAATATATTATTTACATATCTATTAATGATATTATAACAAAAATCATTCATCATATTACAACATAAATTTATCTATTTTTGGATAATATGACTTATTATTAATACTAAAAAAACAAAAAAAATGATAACAATAATAAAAATTAATATCATAATAGTGTTTTTATATATATTGTGTTAATCATATAATATTGTTAGGGGCTTTGTGTTAGACACTGAGAGGGGGGTTAATCAGTGCAAAGCAATAATAGAACTTTTCTTAACTTGTCATAATTAACTACTGCATAATCATTTCATAAACATCTTCCACTTCTTCATTCACATATCATAAGCATCAAGAACCATAACACAAAGAACACAACACCATATAATTTTGTAATATTTTTTATTAGTTTTGGTCCGGCTACAACCGTGAGGTAAAATCATCACCTACTGATATGTAGAGCACCTACTCTGCATCCAGGAACCTCCCTGGTTTTCTTAGACCCTGCTAAGAAGGGTTTGAGGTACCCTAACCTAAAATGCAAGTCAAGCTTGCATTTACAATTTAAGCTCACTGTTCACATCAACATCATCTGTCTCTTCAATCTGTTCTGTAGCTAGTCAATACTGCTGAACATTTACTCAACACTCTCATCAATACTGTTGCAACCACTTCTTAATCTTCGCTGTTCATCAACACCTACTCTTCAATACTGCCAAGTCATCAAGGTCTGCTCATCTTTGTTGTTGCTGGTCAACTGCTCATCAACACTTGCTCTCATCATCTGCTCTGCTGCTCAAGGATCATGCCAATTCAAACGAGTAGCATCACAAAGATCTGCCCAACATCTAGTCTACTCTTATGCTACTTAAGCATCATCATCAACAAGTAAGCATTAAGCATGCATCAATAAGCATCATCATAGAACAAGGCACCGTCAGCATCTTCCAACATTGTTAATCAATGCCACTTGTCATCAAAAGGATTTGTTAAACCGAACATGTCATCAAGTATTAAGATTACCATCAAGTTCTGAAACATCATCATACTGTGTATATGCATTATCAAATTATCACCATACAAGCATCATCATCATCATCATATGAGCAAGGCATCATCAATAAAGCATCATCAAATAGTAAGTCATCATCATCATATATAGGGTTTACATCATTTGTATGATATGCATAGTGTATGCACCATTATAATGTATACAGCAAATCATCATCAGTATGAATCTTCATACCTCACTCTCCATCTACCACTGTATCTACCTCTCAACATACACCACATTCATCATTATCATGTATTCAAGAGTGAACCTTCTAGGTCACAGTCTGTCTACCATTGTACTCTTTACTTCACAATGCATCACTTACAAGAGAGACGCCATCACCATCCAACTAAGGACTGTATAGGAAGGTGCTGTGGATGACTATGGTAACAGACTTTAAAACAACATTTAGAGGGGTCGTGTTTCTTCACATAAGTATAGCACTAATTTGTAGACAGTTCACGTTCAGCAGGCTTCCATGAGCTCAACAGTCATACCAACAATCTAGCAGCCACACCAATGATCCACTTGCTTTGACGCAGTGATCCAGTGAAGAGGAAGACAACACAACAGTTCACTTGGACACGCTTCAGGAATCGAAAGCTCTTTATTTAGCAGTTTGAGACTTGTTATTCCGAAAGCATATACTATTCACTAGAGTTTACACGTTCTTCAGGTTCACGGCTCGAATAAAACAATCCCATCATATACAACAGTCACAAGCCTCTCTCACCCAACACAAATGAAGATATGCGCAACATTTACCAATTAAACTCCACGCATGGTTCTAGGGTAAAAATTAGGGTTTATGTAGTTCCCAACAGTCATATTCAGATGTTTTGACTGCGAGTGGGATCGTACAATGATTTCGTCCAAATTATAACAATGGCCACCACTGTGAAGCCAAATCTCATTCTAAAATAAACCTAATATATTATTCATCCCAAATAAGAGATATTCATATCTCCAGTCCTCTCTTTTTTAATAGAGTGGTGTGGTATGTGACAGATTTGCTCATTGTATCGTAACATAAATAGATCATGAATTTGTCTGTAGCTGAGATTCAATGTATCAATGCAGAGAGCTGGAAAAAACCTTATATAACAGGAGCATTGCTGCTACACTTTAAATAGAAGTGTTACTGTGTAATAAACAACGTGGGGACCGAATGTGAGAGTTGCACAGCTGAGGAAGCGGAACACCATCATTTTCTTCTAATTTTCTTCCACCGAAAAAAACTCTCGCGAATGAATTTGTAAAAATAAAACCCACACTTCAGCTCCAATTAATTCACAAAACACTTCTATGATTTTCCATGTTGCCTGCTATTTTATACAATGTCTGAATATAACCATACAATCTCTGCTCTATCGTGAATGTACTCAACATTCACCTTCAATTATGGAGAAGAAGAATAACCCCAAAACAAGTCCACGATAGGACTGTCTCTCCACAGAATTCTTTATGCCACTATTGTGATTTCTTCCATAACACCTGTAGTATTTATGCCCCCACAAAAAATTAAAGAAAACAAAAATTATCTTGAATATATGCTGCTGTTTTGTTGCCCAAGACAGAGTTACGTTGCTCCTAAATTTTCTTCAGACCAGACCATCGAAATTACAAACATCTGTGACCACCTTACTCCTTCACTGCGGCTGCCTCAGCTATCTCCCGAAAATCAGAGTTGCAATCACGAATTTCTCACACAAATAACAAGATTGTGACCTGCTATTTATACACATTTCTCACCATGTTTTACTGAGCCGACCTGCTCCCTTTTTTTTTAATTTTCTTTTTGGAGCCGACTTTGCAAAATATATTTTTATTTTTAATTTTAATTCTTGCTGGGCCGTCCTTCTGGGAGAATTGAGGAATGGACTTTTTATTTGATTTAAATTTTATTATTATTTTATTACCCAATCACTTCTTCAATAGTCAACTTTATCACTCTTATCCACAAGTCATTTGAAAGGTTCCACATAAGCTCCTCATTATTATCATAACGAATTAGGGCTTGTTCACATGACATCAATTAGTCCACAGACGACTTACGTCACCACAAGAAAGGGTGTGATCCACATCACCAAGATGTCATCATCATCACACAAGAGCTTCATGACCCAAAAAAGGGTTGCAGTGTCATCAAAACACCAACTGTGGGTCCAAGGACATCTTTAGGACTTCTTCATCAAGGAAGGGGCTTCATAGGCTTCTTCAACCACCTGAACCACACAAGAGGACCTCCAAGGGTCAAGATATCTTCTGTGGGGATGCTAGGTCTTCTTCCGGGGTACCATAACATCATCATAGCATGAATGACCACAGAATGGGTCATTAATTCCTCTCCATGACAATTAGGGATTCTCCATCATCTACCAAGGCTTCAGGACCATCTCTAGGGTCTTCAATGTCTTCAACAAGGTGTCGGCTTCAAGATTCATCCTTGTGGGTACGAGGACCTTGTCAACTTGGTACAAGGTGCTTCAAGGCACAATCCCACTCTGTAAGGGATCAAGGCACTGCAGGTGGGACTTGGTGGCATCAACGACATCTTGTGGGGCCACTACAAGTCCATGTTGGCATCAATGACAATTTCATCAACAATCTCCCCCTTTGTCATTGATGACAACAACTCATGCTCCCCTTGTGAGCATGCTCCCATTTTGTCTTCATCTCTCCCTTTGTCTTCATCTCTCCCCCTTTGGCATCAATGGAAAAGGGTGTCGATATACCTGTGCCTAAAATCTCTGATCACTGCTCACTGATATTTGCTCCCCCTGTCAAAATGCATGATCCTAGGACCTGTCTGTTTCCCTGGAGTAACCATCCTTTCTCCTTTGAGTTCATTCTCCAGCCTTATGAACTCAAGGTGTGTTAAGGTCTTTGAGAGACCTTACACTTGGCTTGCCGTATGGCAGCCATCCTCCTTGCTCTAATCAACCTCTCCTATCTGCAACTGCTCTATCTTCCTCATCCATACTTGCTTCTTGGCATCTTTCCTTTGAGCATTTGTTCCATCATTTGTACCGGATTTCCTTGATGAGTTGTCTAGGTAACTTTTCAAGGATTGTTTTCATGTACTCCAACAATCTTGAGCTTTGTGCCGAAGGCCAGTGCAGCTATAACACCTCATTGTATGACAATGTGCAACAATGTGACCAACATTGTTGCATGACCAACATTTGACTGAGCTGTTGGAACTTCCAACACTTCTTTGATCAACTTCATTTCTCCCTGCTTGAGAGTGTCCCTGACTGTAGACATTTGTCTTCTAATCTTCAAATCTTCTTGCTGATATGTATGGAGTACTCCTTCTTGGTTGACTTCTTTGACTAGCACATTCATGGGCTTTGTGTCCAAACCCACTGCAGGTGTAGCATCTCAATGTGTGACATGTGGCAGCTATTGATGGAATTGTCATTGATGCCAACATGAACTTGATGTCATTGATGCCACCATTTTGCTGAAGATATTGAAGACCCAGCTAAACCCAGCTAATGATGCAGAAGACCCTAGAGATGGTCTTGAAGCCTTGCAGCATAAGGCTATATCAAGCTCTTCTGTAGTGAGAGGTTTGGTTGCTGTGGGTTTACTTGCCTTTAAGGGTATATACAATACAGGGAAGGAAGTGCCTCAACAGACACAAATGGTGGTAATATAAATACAACAAATAAAATAGAAGATAGTGATTTGCCTAATTCTCAGGTGAAGTGTGTCTACCGGTGTTGTTCTGAGTGTATACATAAAGTCCATTTGTTAGTGAAGCAGTTTGTCATGAATTGTTGGAAAGCTGATGGATGCCGTGCCAGATTAGAGAATGTCCATGATCTAGTGGCTTCATGTACATTACGTGTGCTTGTATTTGTAGCTCAATTTGGTGTCTCAAAGAATACTGAGATTTAACTAATTATAACAGCAGTAAGTTGAACACTTCTAAGTCTGATATAATTGAAAATACTGAGTTTTTCATGCCTGAATCAATAGATGGACAGATCTGGTCTTGTCTGATATATGCCAAAATGAAGATGTTTTGAAGTCTGTAGCAGCTCCACAAAATTTGAATAAGGTGGATGTTGATTGCTGAGAATTCCACTTACTCATCCCAGTCTTCCTGTAGCAGCAATAGAACAATCTGATCTAGAGAACAAGAGGTTGGCGCTATTCTCTCCAATTTAAAATTAAATTTTTGATGTCGGCTCAATAAAGATTATATACAATGTTGGCTCAATTAAAAAATGAGAAGTTGGCCTCATTAAAATTGCAATGTCGGCCCAATAAAAATAGGATGTCGGCTCATAATAATAAAATTAATAAAATATGTAAGGTCGGCTCAAAATTGATGAGAAAATCAATATAAATACCCTCACGTTTTGTTCATTTGGTTGGGGGCGTGATTGGGAGTGGAGTGCTCTGCGATTTGATGAGGCAGCAGAGAAATATTTGGTGGAGCAGAAAGATATCAGCGTGGAAATATCAGCAATGGAAATTATTTTTTGCAGCTCGCTGGCTGAAGGTACAGCATCTCTAGAAATTCTCGCTGACTGAGGAAACTTGTAGCAAGAAAATTTTTGGACAACAGCAGATCCAACGTTGAAGGAGCAGTGGCAGCACAATGGTGAAGAGAGGAGATCTGGAAAAAATTTAAGACTGTCTCAAACCCTAGCCCCACGTCCACATACCTTCTGCGTGGATTTTTTTGTGAAAATATCGGATATATCACTGAGAAAGCCGCAGTGATAAAGGAAATTCGCAGCTGTTCCAGATCTGAGTTTATAGTATCATTTTATTGGGTTATTGACTGACTCTTGAGGGCGCACTGGGAAAAGAGAGTCTTCATCATTGAGGGCGCACTTGTGAAGGGAAAACACCCAAGAAGAGGACACATTCTTGTGGAGAACCATCATACTCAGCCACCACACCAAAGACATAAAGTGAAAGTGGTATCTTAGTCTCATCTTGGAAATCGAATAGCAGTGGACTCGATGGTTGGTAGTGAGGCACACCGGTTGGGAAGAGTTCATTAATGTAACCATTTACAGTGATCCGGGGTATCAGCCTCTCTAAGTGGGCATTATTAGTATTCTTCCAATCCACTATAAACTCTGTAAAAATTTGTGGCTGCCTGGAGATATGAGTTTGGGAAGGTGTACATTTGAAGAAGTCGTGATTCTGGTTTCATCTCAGTTCCAAACCAATATTACATTCATTTTTCTCTGTTGACCGGAGGACTCCATATCTCCTTGCAAAGGTGGTTTTTAAAGTGAAGAAAGTTCAGATATTCAGAGTGCAAGTTATTATTCCTTTCTACAATTATCTCTACTATTGAGAAAGGACCTTTTCTTTTATTCTAGCAGCTTATCTCTTGTCCTATAGCAGTTCATCTCTTTTCCTGTAGCTTTATCTGTGTGGCTGGTTAGTTAACAGAGGTTATTGAAGTCGACTTATGATGATATTTGACTGCTGCTGTTGATAAGGAGAGTCTGAATATTATCGTGTTAGCACTCACCTACAACAATACATTACACGCTCTTTGTTTTTGGGACAGAGGTACACTATATTGTAACTCCATGCTATTTAATAATCAGGTCTGAATATTGTTTTTAATCTTGAGTTATTGATGCTGGTTTAGATTATGTGAGAAGTGTTATTTTGTATGATGAAACCACACCAATTTGGAATGTGAAAAAATATCTGAAGAAGTGAGAAGTCTTGATCTCAGTATAGCATCAGTTTTGTAAGGAGATAAAGCAGACCATCTTTGATGAAACCACAGTCATGTGATTCAGTGGTTCTGAAGCTACCAGTGTGTTTTGATAGAGTTGATTTGTGATCTGAAGCAATCTTTCTTAATAATGATAGCAGTGGTGATTGGGATAGTGACAGCTAAGATATCATTGGTACACCTTATCAGCCTAGCCTGAGAAATTCTATATGCATATTTGACAGAGGACACCACAGAATTGTTTTTGGTTCACTTGTGCAGCAACAATTATACACACTCTTGAGGTGTTACATACACAGCAGTGCATCCATGACATGATGGTGATGAGTAAATATTGAATGGCCAGCAGTAGTGTTGATGAGCAGACCTTTGCTGAGCAGCAGTGTGCAAATAAAATTTGATGGGTATGTTACTAAATTGATGACTCAGCAATGTATTGAAGAGCCGTGATTGCTACTTGATGTGCATAGATGTTTGAGCAGAGATTAAGACTCTGACCAGCAGCAGAGATGATGCCCCAAGATGATAATGAGCAGCAATGAGGTAGTGAAGAGGATGAGCAGCACAGGTTTAATGAGAAGCAGTGAGGCAGTGAAGAGGATGAGCAGCAGTGAGGCAGTGAAGAGGATGAGCAGTAGAGGTTAAATGAGCAGTCCTTGATAACTTGGCAATATTGAATAACATGTGTGTTGCTGTAGCAGTATTGACCAGCAGCAGATTGAAGAGATAAGTGATGAAGTAATGTAACAGTGAGCTTTAATGTAAAAGCAAGCTTGACTTGCATCTGAGGTTAGGATACCTCAAACCCTTCTTAGCAGGGTCTAAGAAAACCAGGCAGGGTCCTGGATCCAGAGCAGGTGCTCTATTTATCAGTAGGTGCTGATTTCGCCTAACGGTTGTAGCTGGACCCAAATAATATTAAAAATATTACAAATTTATATAGCGTGGTGTTCTTCTGTGTTATGGTGCTTTATGAATGAAATGCTTATGCTATGTGAATGATGAAATGATTATGGTAAAGTGTTGATTTGATGAATTGGTAGCTAACTTTGAGAAACTAAGAAAAGTTTAAATATTGGTTTCACACTGATTCACCCCCCCTCTCAGTGTCAACAGCAGCAACATGTCCGACTTGGTTACATGTCCAACATCTAATTGAGTCAGCTTCCAGCCCTTCTTCTTCCATAGAATCTACAATCCATAGCCTTATGTCCAAAGTTAGAACAAAAACAACAATAACCATTGAAGCCACTATCATACCTGGGTCTTGGAGTTGTTTCTTTAATGAAGTTGCTTTGAGGAATAGACCTAACTTCTTGCTTCATCTTTGAACTTCCAAAGTCCTTGTTGTCATGTGCAGGTGTATGGGGAGCAGCTTTGGACGTTGACGGACCTGCTTCTGGAGTCTTCAGAGACCAAGTGTCATCTTCAGATTTTTCTTTGTTCTTCTTGTAACCAAGACCAGTCTTGTCAAGTGGACATCTTTGGCAATCTAAGATCTTATCTAGGACAATTGAACTGTCCTGGAGCTTGACCAAGGCTTTGTTCTTCTTACCTTTCTTCCTGAGACCAACTACCTCCAATTCCAGCTTCTGGACTATCTCCTCCTTTTCTTCTAGCTAACTCTTCAATATTTCTTCTGTCCTCTTAGCTTCCTCCAGCTGAGTCTTCATATCATTATTGACCTCTCTAGTTTCTTCAAGCTCTTGAGTAGGATTTTCTGATTCTTCCTTTTGACTGATCAATTCAGTCTTTAATTGTTCAACTTCAGCATCCTTGTCTTTCATTTGATCTCGCAACTCTTTGTCCTTGTCTTTGAGCTTTAGAAGCAACACTTTCATTGACATGGTCTTCTACTGATATTCATTCAAGGAGTCCAATATTTTCTTTTTGAAGTTCGTGAAATCACTTTGGTTCAGAATTACTATGCTTAGGAACCAATTAGCTCTGAGATCAATATTTAGCAATGTGAGATGTATCTCATGTGCAGTCTTTCATAACCCTTCATCATCTTCATCAAGAACCTTCTCAATTTCATCACACAGGCTATCATTATAATCAAAAGAGTCCATACCTTTACTAGATTCCTCTTCTTGTTTATCTTCTTCTTGATTGAGCTCTTCTCGGGGCTTGTCTTCTAATTTCTGATCTGTCTTTTCGGGTTCTGGTCTTTCCTTCTGATACTCACTCTCCAACTTGAACCATAGGTCTTTTTCTGAAGTGTACTCTCCTACACTTTCCTTCACTGTGCTAGGAATTCCATCCATGAGGAACTTCAAGGATGTAGTGTTGTCCTTCTTCGCTTCCTTCTGTGCAGCTGGTTTTCCTTTCTTGTTTGATAGAGCAGGTGGATTGATGACAATTTCCAAAATACCAAAATTCTTCAGATAAGCCTTCATTTTGCTTCTCCAACTGAAATAATCTGTAATATCAAGTACATGCATGTCATTGCTTGATGACTCTTTCTTTTCCTCCATTGTGTCTAAGGATCTCCTTCAAGCTTGCTAGGCTTGTGACGAAGGTCGGCTCTGATACGAATTGTTAGACACTGAGAGGGGGGGTGAATTAGTGCAAAGCAATAATAGAACTTTTATTAACTTGTCATAATTAACTACTGCATAATCATTTCATAAACATCTTCCACTTCATCATTCACATATCATAAGCATCAAGAACCATAACACAAAAGAACACAACACCATATAATTTTGTAATCTTTTTGTATTAGTTTTGGTCCGGCTACAACCGTGAGGTAAAATCAACACCTAATGATATGTAGAGCACCTACTCTGCATCCAGGACCCTGCCTGGTTTTCTTAGACCCTGCTAAGAAGGGTTTGAGGTATCCTAACCTCAAATGCAAGTCAAGCTTGCATTTACAATTTAAGCTCACTGTTCACATCAACATCATCCGTCTCTTCAATCTGTTCTGCTGCTGGCCAATACTGCTAAACATCTGCTCAACACTTTCATCAATACTGCTGCAACCACTTCTCAATCTTCACTATTCATCAACACCTACTCTTCAATACTACCAACTCATCAAGGTCTGCTCATCTCTGCTATTGCTGGTCAACTGCTCATCAACACTTGCTCTCATCATCTGCTATACTGCTCAAGGATCATGCCAATTCAACTGAGTAGCATCACAAAGATCTGCCCAACATCTAGTCTTCTCTTATGCTGCTTAAGCATCATCATCAACAAGTAAGCATTAAGCATGCATCAATAAGCATCATCATAGAACAAGGCACCGTCAGCATCTTCTAACAGTGTTAATCAATGCCACTTGTCATCAAAAGGATTTGTCAAACCGAACATGTCATCAAGTATTAAGATTACCATCAAGTTCTGAAACATCATCATACTATGTATATGCATTATCGAATTATCACCATACAAGCATCATCATCATCATCATATGAGCAAGGCATCATCAATAAACCATCATCAAATAGTAAGTCATCATCATCATATATAGGGTTTACATCATTTGTATGATATGCATAGTCTATGCACCATTATAATGTAGACAGTAAATCATCATCAGTATGAATCTTCATACCTCACTCTGCATCTACCACTGTATCTACCTCTCAACATACACCACATTCATCATTATCATGTATTCAAGAGTGAACCTTCTAGGTCACAGTCTGTCTACCATTGTACTCTTTACTTCACAATGCATCACTTACAAGAGAGACCCCATCACCATCCAACTAAGGGATGTATAGGAAGGTGCTGTGGATGACTGTGGTAACAGACTTTAAAACAACATTTAGAGGGGTCGTGTTTCTTCACATAAGTCTAGCACTGATTTGTAGACAGTTCACGTTCAGTACGCTTCCATGAGCTCAGCAGTCATACCAACAATCCAGCAGCCACACCAATGATCCACTTGCTTTGACGTAGTGATCCAGTGAAGCGGAAGACAACACAACAGTTCACTTGGACACGATTCAGGAAGAGAAAGCTCTTTATTTAGCAGTTTGAGACTTGTTATTCTAAAAGCATATACTATTCACCAGAGTTTACACGTTCTTCAGGTTCACGACTCGAATAAAACAATCACATCATATACAACAGTCACAAGCCTCTCTCACCCAACGCAAATGAGGATATGTGCACCATTTACCAATTAAACTCCACGCATAGTTCTAGGGTAGAAATTAGGGTTTCTGTAGTTCCCAACAGTCATATTCAGATTTTTTCACTGCGAGTGGGATCGTACAATGATTTTGCAAAAATTATAACAATGGCCACCATTGTGAAGCCAAATCTCATTCTGAAATAAACCTAATATATTATTCATCCCAAATAAGCGATATTCATATCTCCAGTCCTCTCTTTTTTAATAGAGTGGTGTGGTATGTGACATATTTGCTCATTGTATCGTAAGATAAATAGATCATGAATTTGTCTGTAGCTGAGATTCAATGTATCAATGCAGAGAGCTGGAAAAAACCTTATATAACAGGAGCATTGCTGCTACTCTTTAAATAGAGGTGTTGTTGTGTAATAAACAACATGTAGACCAAATGTGAGAGCTACACAGCTGAGGAAGCGGAACACCATCATTTTCTTCTAATATGCTTCCACCGAAAAAAACTCTCGCGAGTGAATTTGTAAAAATAAAACCCACGCTTCAGCTCCAATTAATTCAAAAAACACTTTTGTGATTTGCCATGCTTCCTGCTATTTTATACAATGTCTAAATATAACCATACAATCTGTGCTCTATCATGAATGTACTCAACATTCACCTTCAATTACAGAGAAGAAGAATAACCCCAAAACAAGTCCATGATAGGACAATCTGTCCATAGAATTCTTTATGCCACTATTGTCATTTCCTCCATAACACCTGTAGTCTTTATGCCCCCCAAAAAAATTAAAGAAAACAAAAATTATCTTGAATATATGTTGTTGTTTTGTTGCCCAAGACAGAGTTACGCTACTCCTGAATTTTCTTCAGACTAGACCACTGAAATTACAGACATCTGTGACCACCTTACTCCTTCACTGCTACTACCTTAGCTATCTCCCGAAAATCAGAGTTGCAATCACAAATTTCTCATAGAAATAACAAGATCGTGACCTGCTATTTATACACATTTCTCACCATGTTTTACTGAGCCGACCTGCTCCCTTCTTTTTTAATTTTCTTTTTGGAGCCGACTTTGCAAAATATATTTTTATTTTTAATTTTAATTCTTGATGGGCCGTCCTTCTGGGAGAATTGAGGAATGGACTTTTTATTTGATTTAAATTTTATTATTATTTTATTACCCAATCACTTCTTCAATAGTCAACTTTATCACTCTTGTCCACAAGTCATTTGAAAGGTTCCACATAAGCTCCTCATTATTATCATAACGACTTAGGGCTTGTTCACAAGACATCAATTAGTCCATAGATGACTTAGGTCACCACAAGCAAGGATGTGATCCACATCACCAATATGTCATCATCATCACACAAGAGCTTCATGACCCAAACAAGGGTTGCAGTGTCATCAAAACACCAACTATGGGTCCAAGGACATCTTTAGGACTTCTTCATCAAGCAAGGGGCTTGATAGGCTTCTTCAACTACTTGGACCACACAAGAGGACCTCCAAGGGTCAATATATCTTCTATGGGGATGTTAGGTCTTCTTTCGGGGTACCATAACATCATCATAGCATGAATGACCACAGAATGCATCATTAATGCCTCTCCAAGCCATTTAGGGTTTCTCCATCATCTACCAAGGCTTTAGGACCATCTCTAGGGTCTTCAATGTCTTCAGCAAGGTGGCGGCTTCAAGATTTATCCTTGTGGGTACAAGGACCTTGTCAACTTGGTACAAGGTGCTTCAAGGCACAAACCCACTCTGTAAGGGATCACGACACTGCAGGTGGGACTTGGTGGCATCAATGACATCCTGTGGGGCCACTGCAAGTCCATGTTGGCATCAATGACAATTTCATCAACACTTTGAACTTCTTTCTTCGAAAAAATAAAAAGTTAATCATTTTTCAAGTTAATTAATTATGTATCATCATTAAAGTTTGGATTCATTGAATTCAATACGAGAGATTGATTGTGTCCCCAAGATTTATAAAGGCAAAGAATAATCAGAAGTAGGACATATTGCTTCATTAATGGTGGATGCTATGGAGTTGGACATATTGCATATTCAATTAAATGTTGATGGTGATTTGGCAATCGTGATGAAGTGACTCAACAACCACCAGTCTTTTCAGTTGTCATTTGGAAATAAGACAGTGCTAATGGTAGCTGTTGAATCCTGAAACTATGAAATCCACAATTTTCTCTCAACTGCATCTTCCTTCTTAGATCAACTTAATTCTTAAAGCGTCGCCTCTGGTACTGAAAGGATAAGTGCATTAGATCATTGCCAAGATCTCTTTCTAGAATAAGAGACTTTTGTGCCATATAATGTGGGATTTATTGTTGAAACTTGGGTACATAAAATTTTGATCCATAGATTTGAAGTTTCTATAATAATATGTTTCAATAAGTTTCTCCAAGTAAATGTAGAAGACAATTTGTACAAACTTTTATTGAGATAAATTTGTTATGCCTAAAATAACTTTATTGGGTAGATTGCAAGTCTCGTGTATATATATATATATATATATATATATATATTGTTTCGTTAAATTGAATATTCATAGTAATATTTTTCCTAAGTATTCCCTTATCTAAATCTGAATACTTTTGTCATTTCCTCAAAACAAATGTTACTACTTATTGCAGCAACTTATCAGCACAACAAAACTCAATGGTATTCAATACTTATAAAGCAACAGCATAAAAAGTACATGAAATATATGTGGTTGGTTGAAGCTTCCCGCCCGTCATGCTTTCAGGTTAAGTTGCAGTGCAAGTTAGTCTCCTAGGTATATTGTTGTTATTTTTCCATTGCAATTTACATCATACATAACCATGAGTTAACTAATTCCTAGTATGATTTATGAAATCACAACAAAGCTATAATGTTCACTGTTGAGGCCTTGACCTTGATCTCCCCATCAATAATAATTACAGTTACTCTTTGATTACAACAAGGTAGGGGTCAAGACTAATATTACAATACAATTTAGAAGCATAAGTATTATTATATTTTTCAACCTTAATACGAGTTCAAGGAATAAGAACCAATAACAAACTCTTGTCCACCAGTCTCACACTTTTCAAAAGATGTTACTACTATTTCCCAAGGTATTTTGATTGAAATGTTGTTAATAATTCCTTATTCCTTATGATGAGAGTCATGCCCAATTGTCGGTAGAGATAATTAGTATTCAATTGAAGGCCATTAAACTAGGCATTTAAATTAGGTAGATGTTGATGCTTTCCCTATACGAATGGTTGATGCTTGAGTAATGTAGTCTCCATGATCTCCATACTATGGGCTTAAATACATGAGTATCCATGATCCTTTAATGTATGGAAATGCTATTAAAATCCATATATGCTTGATGAACAAAGGCTCATGGTAATTTGCTAGAATTTTAGGGCCTCATTCTGCTTAGGGAACAAGCTCAACAATGATTGAATTTGAAGGGGATACAGTGTTCTACCATTTCTTTGTAGGGTGAGGGAAAGGTTGGGAGGTATACCCACGGAATCCAATGAATATTATTTGATCGTTCGTTATATTTCATGGCACTCTCAATCCAAGGGAGAAACTATATCAAGTAAAACACAAAGGCTTTAGAATGC
>LPNX010672990.1:0-27852 GCA_001517045.1 Pseudotsuga menziesii | reverse complement strand
TTCAATAGTATTACTTAAATGTTTCAAACGCAACTTGAGTTAAAGACATTGCACTAAGAACTCAAAGGTTGTTGTTGATGCTTCTCCTATAAGCATTTATAATGGCTAAGTAATGCTATCTCCACAATCCTCATATTATGAATTTGATGTGAGTGGTAATGTTGTAGGACTGCTTCTAAAGAAATATAGACATGATCACTTTATGCATGAAATGCCCTTATACTTTAAAGATGCTTGATGAATAAAATCTAATGGTAGTTTACCAACAGTTGAAGGTCCTATTTTTCATAGGAACGATATCTTGATTTTGAAGTGGAGGGTTGTGATTTCATGCCTAGAGATGGTGAAGGGAAATGTTAGGAGGTACACCTCCAAATCCTAGTCGAAAGCCATGGATCATCCAATTAGTTTTTAAAAAAATATTTAAATCTAAGCTAATGAAATAAACATTTTGAACAAAAATTTTAATGAAGAAGTGGGTGCCACTGTGGTTAATTGGCTAGTGCACTTTCCCTGTGACACTAAGGACAATGCCATCAAAACAATTTCTTGAGACATGTAGGAGGTGGGAAATTTTTTTTGGTGTTGGGATTACTAATGATAATGACATTCCCAACCAAGACTTGTGTAAATTTAGAGGCCTTCACCCCTTCCGCTTAATTCTATAGTTTTGTATGCATAAACAATTTATAATACTTGCTGAAGAAACTGTATATTGTATTCAATTCATCGTTGACCAGTTATTAGTTGTGTTGAACTCCTATTATTTTGTCTTCCTTTTTATTATTTTATCCGAACATTTTATATGTTTTTGGATCCATGATTTAATATAGTGCCACTATCCTAAGTTTGTAAATATATTAGTTGAATTTTTAGAGGTCTTATTGCTGAATAGGGGGTGGAATACTTGGTACCCACACCCAACTTTAAATGTGTATTGATTGACTATCTCATTGAATGCATCGAATCACCTGGCTCATTGAATGCACTACCTTCATCCTTCCTGAAACTTCCTGCATGAGAATGCATTGTACAACCTTCTTGAAGCTTCCTACACTAGGTATCCCACAATTTCATGGAAATCCTGGAGATTTGGAGGTCGAATCTCGTCAACTTTAGAGGAAAAATTGTGTTGAAAATAATAATAATAATAATGAAACTAGTCATTGTAATTATACCGCCCCTTGTTGGTGTCCTAGGCCATAGTTTCACCGTCACCACTTTTAATTGCTATGAAGTTGTGAACATACAGGATGAAGCCTCTTCTTCTGTTTCTATTTTAGGTTTAGATGGTGCTTTCGATCCTCTAACTTCCTTAATCGTGTTGCTTCCTGGAAGTGTTTCTTGGAAAGAAAAATTTCCACCATGTTTAATATTGCACGTAGCATTTTGAAGGAGGTGTGTTGTGGTTGCATCTACTGTTTGGTTCCTCTCAGCATGCAAAGTTAATCTTTGTAATAATATAATCTTTTATGTAAAGAACTCTGGAAAAAATGGTCATCTTTTATGTTGAATACGTGAAAACTAGCTGAAATACTTTATCTATATTTCCAAGCACGGATGGTCAACACCATCCAATAGAAGGGGAATTTTGCGGGAACCATCCTACAAGGTAGCTTGGCTTGAAAGCTTCTTCATGCTCCTATGTTCACCAATGCCATGGAAACTACTTCTCAAACTTTGTTAATAAATTAGGTCTTGAAACAAGAGCCCAACATATATTGTTCCTCTTTGTTCAAACTTTGTTAATACATTAGGGTTAGGTTTTTGTGCAATAGTTGTTGTGATTTCCTTCAAATATTCTGTTATGTGATGCTTCTTCATGTGTATACTTTGAGTGGAACACCATTTCTTGCATGTGGATAGGATGGAGAACATTCTATCATGAATCTTCCAAGTCTACCTAGTGAACGACCTACCATTTGAGGCATTTACATTTTTGATCTACCAAGGACGACACATGAGTGTTCTCTCCAACAATGGTATGGCTCATGGTTGCTTGACTTCGTCTAAGCATTATGGTTGAAATGACCCTACGTCATTCCAATGATCACTATCTAAGTATGGAAACATTGGTATATTTGGAGTGTTTTGCCTCGTGTGTAAGGTCCTACACTCTTGCATTGTTCTTCTGCCAATGAATTGCAAGCATTAGAGGAAATTTCAACTCAAAATGGGCCTTTTAACTTTAACTCAAATTCCATGTCATCATGTGTTAGCCAATGAAATTGATTTAAATTTGAAGTACGGTATAGGTATTAAACACTTTTCTAATATAAATTTGGGGATAGGTATCATAAAAAAACTACTTTTTTGTTTGTATTTTCGACATATCTCCTCGTGTTTTTACTCAAATTTTGATCGGGAGAGCTCGTTGGATGCAGAATTAAGTTCTGCATCCCATGAGTACCCATGCAGGTAATGGTTTAATTATGACAATTGCATGGAGTAGTAAAGGAAAGAGGTCTCACACCAGGTGGTTATTTAAAAATTTATACTACATTCATATAGAAATATAACCTGCCCTGCGAATGTTGATATAAACTTAATAACCAGAACAAGTGAGGACTAGTGGTCATGATTATAGCAATGCATCCTATATGAGGTAGTCATGGTTAGGCCATGGTATGATTGAATGCATAGTATTCCTGAATCAATACAAGGTAGCATTGAGTGGATATGCATTAAGAGATTTTATAAACCTTGTAGTTATGCATTGAATGAACACATATGAAAAGTTTGAGTAAATGTTGTAAATATGCATACATAAATAGGGGTGCAAATGTTGTGATGCATTGCGTGAATACATTGAGATAGTGCATGTGTTATTATGACTAACCAATGGATGAAATGATGAATTGATGATAATTCTAGAATCCTTTCAAGAGCTGTTATGAATGCAGGATAGTAAGTGCATGAAGAGGGTAGTTATGATCGATTGATTGCCAGAATCGCTCTATGGAAGGGCAAGGTGGTACAAATGATACGCTTGTGAAGTAAGGAGTATCTAAACATTTCATTTAAATTGCATAAATGATGTGACTGTACCCTGTTATTTAAAGTAGGATAATGAATGCGTGAAGTAAATGGGTTTTGGTAATATTGATATGCTAACAGCTGGAAGTATTTGAATTTTATAATGCTGAAAATGCTTCAGCAATTGTTGCAGCAATGGAAAAGGTTATATGCATCAATACTTACCAAGTGTTTTGCTGATTGATGTTCAGGTTTCAGGTAGATTGCTTGGGGCATGGCAATGTGAGTAAGACCATGACAAAGGCCGAAATCTACCATGTGAAAGATCCAAACCTCATGAGAAGAGTCTCATGGCTGTGAAGCTAGTTTGTATGCAAAATGAGTTGTCAAATTTGAATTTGTGAATTTTGGATTTGAGAAATTGATGACAACTACTAATCACTATTGGCTTGCATAGAATTGTGTTAGGAGGATGCATTGTAAGTGGGTATTCATGTTATGCTAGTAAGCATAAAATTATAATGGGCATAGTAGTGTTGCTTATAAGAGACCCACAAATGAGGATCACCTCATTGCTAAGCAAATCAATTTCTGTAGTAGACAGAGTTGCAAATTCTTATTGAATTTAATTACTAATGTCATTGCTTGGTTATGGAACAATCAATTTGGATTGTATTACCAGATAGTGATTGACTTTTTGGCTATTTGATGAATGTGCTAGGGGTACACACTGTAGGGAGATCATGTGTGATGGCCTTCAGGAGCCAAAATTCATGGGAAGGTTTTCCCTTATCTTGGAAATGGGTTTTAGGTGAAACTCCATTGGACATTTTGGAAATGTCTCATCTGCACTACATGTTGGGTAAGCAACATGAGTGAAATGTTATGGATTATGTCGGTAAGGAATGTGTGAATATGAAATGTAAAAAGGAGTTGGTATGGAAAACCAAGGGACTGTCAACTCAGAGAAGGGATCCCCCATTCCTCCTTAAAGAAGGAATATTGCATCAGCAAATGGATAAGTGTTCTGTGACCCTTGCTAAGAATATGCATGTCAAATTATTAAAATTCCATATGCATAACATGTTTTGATTTTATTTCCATGATGACCGATTGCTTGAGTATGAGTAGGGCCTGCATGGCACACATTGGGAAAGGGTGCACACTTTTTTCGATGTCAAGCCATGAAAGGGTTTTCAATATTGACTACACCCTAGGGAGTGGACGCACTCCTGGTGTCTCAATACTTGATAGTGAATGATATGAAATATGGTTAAAGTTTTAGAGCAATAACACTAATGAGTTTTCTATATTGCTCGTGTTGATAGGCTAAATAGATGCAGTTGGGTGTTGCACCCTAAAGAGAAAAGGCAAAGGGTTGTTGTGAGGGGTTGCGGAGTAAGGGTTATTGTTTGTATAAGTGTATGTTGGTATAAGTGTATTGTTGATATAAGGGTATGATGGTCTAAGTGTATGTTGGGCTGTTATATGCCTAGGGATCCATCGCAGATCCTTGACCTAGAAATGGTCGTGGTAAAGTTCCAAGCCCAGTTGACATGAGGGTGTATTGGTTGGACATTAATTATTTGATGTTGAGGAGCAGCCTGTGTGCTGACCTAACATCCAAGTGCATCTATGATCCCAAGGCTTGCAAAGCAAAGCAGGATCCTGTGGACCAATGAGGAAACACACAATACAGATAAGTATTGGATTATTTTTCTTATGAATGTACATGTGTATATGATTTGGTTATGATGATGTTCTAAGCTCCTGTTCTAGAGATAAAACCGCTGAGAATAAACTAATCATGTGAATCTATTCAATATTTGGATTTAGGTATCACTGGGAGTGAGGACTATGAGAGCATCCTAGGTGTGCATGTGGACATGTGACTATCCTGGAGATTTCGGAATGAGCGGTAATGAAAAACGTGCTAGTAAGACAGTGGGACTCCTAGCAGCCGAGACCTACCATGTGGAGAGACTCCATGGTTGAGAGGTCTAAAATATACCAAAGACACTAAGTGTCATGACCAAGAGGGATTGGTTCAGTATTCACGGTGAAGTGAAAGAGGCTGAGAGCATGAAAAGCCACAGCGGTGGTGTGGGTTCCAGGATGGAACAAAACATAAAGGGGAAAAAAAAAGTTGAATTCATGTATGACCAAAAATGGAATGTGTGTATTGTTGAAAGTAAATTGTGAATGCTGGAATAGTTAATTCCCTACCTAATAATGGACATGAATGAGCTCGTGTGCCTGTTGGGAAGGCATGAAAAATATGAAAGCCTCCTTGATGAGACTTGGATTATCATGCCAATTGGGTAATTAACTGACTTATTTTAATGTCTATATTATGCTTGGTCTGACCGAATTTCAATGGTGCATTTCATAGGTAAGAAAAGTGAAACCCGGTGGTGCACATTGATCATGGCAGCAAATCAAAATTTGCTAGACTTGGCTCGAAGTCTCCTTCAAATGATTTCCAAGACCCAAGAAAATCTTGGGGAGATGCTCAAGATACAGAAAAGGAAGAATGAAATGAACCACTAGATTTTGCAAGACTCTATTGGTTTGCAAAGGGAGGTGAAAATCCTTCTAGGAGCAATCGACAAAGGAAAGGAAGGTGGATCAGTGATGGGACATTCGTTTAAGCGACCCATTAAGAAATGGTCCACGCATGAAGAATCAAAAGAAATTGAGCAGGTAAAGACGAAGCAGCCAGTGAAACGCTGGGAATGTGGAGGACATCATTTACACTAGGACTGCCCAATGAGCGAACATGAAGAGGGCAACATCCGCAAAGTTCCTAGACTTCGGGATAACCTAAAAAGTGAGAACCAGCGGGAGAAGTTCGTAGAAGTTGAGGATCTTGGTCTTGAACATTCAAAGTGAATAATTGAACGTGGGACAGATCTATTAAAATTTTGAAATTTTGGATGTGCAAATTGTATATGTATTCCTATGTATTGGAACACCGAGGACAGTGTTATTCCAAGGGGGAGGGGAATGTAACACCCCGATTTTGACCTCGTTTCCATGATGTATATAATGTAATCAATCATGGTGAGGATCTAAAGGAAAAAGCACCACCATCGATTTGGTTGTGTATGTTTTGGCAATAGGGATAGTTGCTGATGGTATATCGTGCTATCCAGCACATTATGGTTGACATCATGTAAATATGCACATCAATTTAAAAAAAAACCTACAGCCAGCTACGATGGTGCAACGTTAAAATGAAAAGGGCATGATTCCAAAGGATAAGGGTGGGGGAATTCAAACCTTGGACTATGGGGGGGGGAATCCATGTGTTACCACCCTGTTTGATTTTCCCATCTTTCCTTGTCTTATCCAAATCCCACTTTAATGTTTTGTTGAGTAGTTGACGCAGTTATGGCTGGAGTGGAGTGTGGTAGGATTGTCAGTCCTTGCCCACACGCACACTCCACCAGCAGGTTGACCTCATGTTGGTAAGCAAACCACCGCCATTCTATAAATGAGGCCATTCTCTCCATTGTGGGGTCACCCTCACGCATAGGGAGTTGTTCACTCTCATGCAGGGACACGCAGTAGGGAGCCGGTTAATCTTCCTCACGCAGAGCCAAATTAAGGAGGGGTGCAATTTTTGGTTTGGGGGTTTGTTTTCCCTCTCTCTCGTTGTTTGCCAGTCTGTGGTGGTGTTCCATCCATTCACGTAGAGAATCAGTTTTCCTTTGGAATTATTGAGTTGTGTATTGTTTTCCATCCTTCGTGGTGGATCATGAGTTGTAGACCGCTGTGTTTTCTTCCATGTTTTTCCTGGGATGTGTCTTTTCCCTTGCACACAGGTTGAGAGTTTGTTCTTTCCCCATTCATGTTTGTGTAACCTTCTTCAATGATTGCATTGAGGAATTGTGTGTTGTGGGCTCTTGGATGTTGGACGACTGCTGATTTCCACATCCGTTGGCTGAGTTTTCCCATGTCTATGCTGGGAGTTATGCTTCTGTCCCAACTGTGGATTGTGTAAGGTTCTCATTGTTTCCTCATCAGATTGTGGTCTGTGTTTATGTCCTTCTTTTTCCCAAGATTGAGAATTTAGACTTCTCCCCTATTTTAAGACTGTGTAAGGTTGCCATAGTTTTCATTGTGAGTTGGGCTGTCGATTCACTCGGGTTTTGGGTTGCTTCTTGGTTGCTGAGTTAGCAGACGTATTTGGGGGATTGTTACTGGGTTGTTTTGGCCATGCTAGGGCCAAGAACAACTCTGGAGTGTGGTTGGACTTGAATTGTGCTTCACCTTTTGGTTGGGATAATCACCCGGTTGTCTTTGCCTTCTTCATAGAGCTGTGAATGGGTTGTTTTGCCGTGGTAGGTAGTGGCTGGTCTTCATATTGTTAAGAGTGGGATTAGAGGCTGGGTATGCTTGAGAAGACTGGTGTTTGAGACCACCAGCTTAGCATTTAGCCTTTTCTAGCTCCTTGACGACCTGGTAAAACCCTACTGTGTGGGTTTGGCTGATTGTGTACCTTGGCTATGTGGAAGCCTGCATTGACCCTTATTCCTTGAGGAATCATGCCCAGCTCGGGGGTGGCAGTGTTGCTGAGAGATTGATGAGCACACTGGCTTATGGTTGGGTGGAACGTTGCAGCGGCATAGTTGGTTGCGGGGCGAGTTCTTCAATTAAAAGATAAGTACTTCTGATTGTTTCATCTCTGCAATTATATCTACTGTTCCATGAATTATGATGAACATGTTAAATGCTGGAATGTGTGTGTTGCTTTCGCCGAATGTTGAGTAACTGTGTATCCTTGTATGTTTTATGCATCTTGTTATGCATTATGTTAAGTTTTTTAATATCAACATTTATTCCTATTCATGTTCATGGGGGTTGTTTTCCCATTTGTTTGGTGTTAGTAGCGTCCTCTTCGTAAGTTGGAGGGTCGGGGACGTTACACGAAAACCCATTTGCATTCATGGGTCGAACTTCCAACTATGACCTTATCCTCGGACCTCTTTGCAATAGGCCTGGCCTCACCTGTGATCATGCTCTCATTAACATGGCTCTAAAATTTTATCATAATCCCATCTATTTGAACCTTAGTACCTGGAACAACCCTGATGATATCATTATGTTTGGTAAGTTGACTGGTTATCTCCATCTCTGAGGTCACATTTCCATCATCATCTAAAGTTAGTAACATTGCAGTATCAGGTGCAAGGTCCATCGATTTTACAATAACATCTAAGGTCTTTCCCTTTACAAGAGCTTCCAAATATTTTCCCAAAAGAATAAAGGAGATTACCATTGCATTGGTTTCAAAGAAGTCTTGCCCCTTGAAAGTATCAGAAGCGAGTGATTTTAAAAGAGTGTAGACTGAATAGAAGTAAGCAACATTGGTGCCCAAGTAAACCAACACATCCATGTTTGTTGATCCTCTGTGTAATGCATGATAGGCACCAACATAAAAACTGTGACCTATGATGAACTGCACTGGATTATAGAGAATCCATCTTAGGAACTTACAAAGGGTCAGCCTATTAACCAATTTTAGGTATTCCCATGAAGATATCATTGGGAAAACCAATGATAAAAAGAAGACAGGAACTAAGAAAACACAGCTCCATAGAAAGTATTTCTTGTAAAGTACACCAAGCTATTTTAATTTGGAATGAAATGCTCGACAAGATGTATGATACTTTGCTTTTTTAGTACTCTGAATATAAAATCACTTCAACTTGGAACCACAGAATCAATTATCTGAATTGAAATATAATTGAGCTGATTATAGGTAAGTAACGAATTCCCAGTTGTCTCTTTGTTTCTTGGTTCTAGTTGTCTCTTTGGATATGATCAATATTCAATTTGACATTCAAAAGTAGTTTCTAGTTTTGTCTAGGTATTTTTTATTGACATTATTTCCTGTAGATTTGGAATATATGAGGCTTTCATTCTTCTTTGTAAAATAGGAAGAAGGAAGGAATCTAGAATGTTAAGTTGAGTAATAGATATCACATTACTAGAGCGGGAGAAATTGGAGGCAGAATGCAAGGATGAGCTCAAAACTCCTCTGTTATCATCCTCCTCCATGTGTGTTCTTGGTTATTCTTCTTGGGCTTCAGGAGAAGACATAGATTCTTTGGAGGTGAGGAAGGAATCATTTGAGGTGAGAGGCAAGGAGTGTGATTTTTGTGTAAGAGCCATAGAAAAATCTCTCAAAGGCTTTCCTGAAATCAAAGACGCAACTCTGGCTCTTGTTCAAAACAAAGTTTTAGTATCTTACATGTCAACGTTCATTGATGTAAGACTATTTTTCCTTCTGAAAATAGCAGACAATAATTTATCTGTACTCCTATATGGTGTAACTGTTTGGTTTGGATGTTATCCAAGAAATTTCCATTAAAGAAGCAATAGAAGATGCAGGTTTTGAGGAAAAACTAACTGAGGATGGCATAGAGGATAGTATCACAAAAGTATGTTGTATAAGAATAAGAGGAATGACTTGCAAAATTTGTTCATAATCTATTGAGATTGAACTTGGAAAAATACAAGTCAAGAAAGCAGTGGTTTCTCTAGCCCTAGAAGAAGCAAAGGTGCACTATGATCCCAAGCAATGCAACAGTGGTTAGATAATTCAAGAAGTTATAGATGCAGGGTTTTAGTCTGACCTAATCAATGCAGGAGATGAAACCAATAAAGTGCATTTCAGATTGGAAGGAGTAAGTTCCAGCAAAGAAGCAAAGATGATTGAGATTTCTCTACAGTCCTTACCCGGTATGAACTCCGTTGAAATGGATTCAAATTTAGACAAAGTGAGTGTGTTGTATGACCCGGATCTAACATGCCCAAGGTCAATAATCCAGTGCATTCAACAGACAAACCTAGAAACAAATTATTATAGAGCATGCCTATGGAGTCCTCCAGAAGAAGAGATTGTGACAGATAAGATGAAATTAAACTTGAATCCTGGGACATACACTATCTCAAATCCAGAAAGCGGACACACACCCACACCGCTGACCTGCACCCATTTCTTCTATAATCGAGATAAACAAACCCCAAATATATTGCATATTGTTTATTCAAATAAAAAAACCCTTTTAACCCCAAATATATGCCCAGTATAATTTTTTTATTTTTTGACCATTTTTAAGCCCCCAATATGAACGAACGTGATATCATATTGTTCCGTCAGTCATGCCACCATGCCATGGGATAACACATAGATGAGGAGCTTGAAGATCACCTAGAGTGATGAAGATCTTAACCTTTCCTACAAGGTTGAATATGAAATCCTATAGAGGATGACAAGCTCATAGATAGGTGTGAGAAGAACATTTTCAAGATAGAGGATCTTGGTATCTAGTGACCCTAGATTGACACATAGAATAATAGTAGCAAAGGAAGCTACTTGTCATTCCAGTACAGGATACATACAGTACGAAAGGCAGAGGGAGAATAATGCTCCGCTTCAGAGGGAGTGACTTTAGAATATCCTTAGGTTTGACATAGTACGACATGATGGATAGATTACTAATGGCTCTAGGATTTACTAAGAGTAAAATGGATTCCAACCTTTACATCAAGGTTGAAGGAAAAAGACTAGTGATGCTCCTACTATATGTTGATGGTTTGTTCCTAACAGAAAAGAGGAACTCATTAAAGTTGCAAGAAGGATACTTTTTGTCGAGTTCGAGATGAAGGACTTGGGATGATGCACTATTTTCTAGGCATGCAGGTGTGGTAGAATGCAGATAGAACCTCCCTCGGATAAGGGAAGTATGCAATAGAGATCCTGAAGAGGTTTGGGATGATGGAATACAAGGCCATCACCAAACTTATGGAATCAAACTAGAAGCTATTGAGTGATGCTTCATTAGAGTCGGTTGATGCTATGATGTATTGTTAGATGATTGGGTCCTTGATGTACCTAACAAACAAGAGACCGAACATTTTCTTTGCTGTGAACACATGGAGCCAGTACCTGATAGATCTGAGACATGTTCACTTGATTGCTGCGAAGAATATTTTAAGGTACCTAAAGGGTACAATTGATTATGGGATCAAGTATGAGGCGAATCCAAATATTAACCTGGAAGGCTATGTTTATTCATATTGGGCAGGTAGTGCCATTGATAGGAAGAGAACTTCAAGATGCTGCTTCAATATGGGATCAGGTGTGATCTCTTAGTTTAGTAGGAAGCAATCATGTGTGGCACTGAGTACAACCAAAGCAGAGTATGTTACAGCTTGTTCAGCTAGTTGTGAGGCAGTGTGGCTGAGGAAGCTACTATATGATTTGTTTGATCTCTAGTTGGATGATACTTGTATATATTGCGACATCCAAAGTTGTGTGAAGTTGTCAGAGAACCCAGTGTTACATGACAAGTCAAAGCATATTGAGATCAAATATCACTATATTAGGGATATAGTGCAGAGAGGAGCGGTAAAGATCCAATATGTTGCGACAGACGAGAAGATAGCTAATGTGTTGACTAAGCCATTAGCCAAAGTGAAGTTTGAGAACTTCAGGGAGAACTTTGGTGTTCTCTAGATCGAGGTTCCTTCTAAGGGGAAGTGATGAGTCTGTGAGCCTTTCTGACATGGTTGATGTGTTCATCCCATGTTTTGATATAAGTGCGGAGCCATTCTGATGTGACTATGGGATGTGTTCATCCCACATGATTAGATATAAGTGCAGAGCCTTTCTTACATGGTTGATGTGTTCATCCCATGGTAGGATATAAGTGTTGATCGTTTCTTACATTGTTGATGTGTTCATCCTATGGTAAGATATAAGTGATGAGCCTTTTGTGAGATGGTTGATGTTTTCATCCCATGGTCATATGTGAGTGCTGAGCCCTTCTGACATGGTTGATGTGTTCATCCCATGGTCAGATGTGAGTGCCGAGCCTTTCTTACATGGTTTATTTGTTCATCCCATGGTAGGATAAGTGTTGAGCCTTTCTTACATGGTTGATGTGTTCATCCCATGGTAAGATATAAGTGCTGATTGTTTCTAACATGGTTGATGTGTTCATTGCATGGTCAGATGTGAGTGCTGGGCCTTTCTGACATGGTTGATGTGTTCATCCCATGGTCAGATGTGAGTTTTGGGTGTACCTTTCTGACATGGTGGTGGATGTGTTCCTCCCATGGTCAAAAGTAAGTGTTGGGCAGGCCTTTCTGACTGAGTCAAATATAAGTGCTGAAGAAGATGAAGACCTACCTAGAGGCTAGGCCTACGACTAGCATTGAAAAGGGATGGCTCTATATAACTTCCTGTGATGAGCAGAATTTAGATAGCACCATTTGATCATGATGATCCAATAGTGATCATGATCTAGTGATGATCCATCTTTGATGATGATTGAGTGACAATCCACTGACGATCCAGCATTGATGATGATCCAGACTTGATCCATAGAAGAAGACTTGTGTTGATCAATTGTGTCAAGAGAATACCTTCCTATTTAAGAGGGAGTGTTGATGTATTTGTAACTTTGGAATGTATTCACTTGTATGTCTTATGTATTGTACCCTGATGTTCCTATCGGGAAGTAGAAGTAATGTAATTGAGTCATGTCATACCCCGATGTTCCTATCGGGAGAATCAATAATGTAAACAAGTCATGTAAAGTCATAGAGGGTAACCCTCCTTATTGACCAAGGGTTAAATTCCCCATAGTTGTGGGGCATTAGGGTTGTTCGAATCTCCTAGATAATTCAACCCTGGTGATTTAATGTAAGTCGGTTCATTAGTACCCTAGTTGTGGTTACTTGAGCCTACATAAATGAGTTATGATTACACGAGCCTACATAATAGAGTCATGTATTAACTAAACGAAAGAGTATAAATAGAGAGTGATCCTCTCTATTTATTACACACATACTCACTCAATTGGGGTGCATGAGTGAGAGAGGAAGTGTTGGCACAAGTGAGAGAGATAAGCTGTCGGAGATAATCTTTATGTTTTTGGGTTTTACTTTTTCTATTGGTGCTCATTCTATCTCTGAGGAAGTTCCAGGGTTTTCTCCTTTATAGTTTCCTCCAGGAAAATATTTGTGTCTCTTGTCTCTTGTGATTATGCTGTGCATGTTATTCTCTCAAATAAGATCCTCAGATCATATTGCTTAAATGATAAAAAATCTAACAGTTTTTGGAGTAGCATAGGAAGCAAGGGTAGATTCAGTCAAAGGACAAACATCATTAGTTGATGATATAGGTACATATTAAGCGTAAATTGTAGCACCTATAGCATATTAAGTTCCTATAAAGTACCTATAAGAAAATTCAGGGAAAATAATATAGGTGGCATAAACTAGGGTTCTAAAACAAGTTGTTTCTTATTCATATCCATATCTATTGGTGTATCCAATACCATATAATGTAGAAGTACTAGTAGCACGACAACTATTATGAACAACATCTGTAGCTATAAGGTAGAAGTATATATAGTATAAGATCCAATAGTTCTATCTTATCAACCAATAGCAAAGGTACATATCGGTAATGTTACCCTTAATTTTGATGAGGGTAATCCTAGTGATTCCTTCACTAGACATTGTAATTTGAAATATTAGATGATAGGGGTACTTACTACTATATCGATAAGGAATATTAGACCTAGCACTTAAAGCATATAGTTTCTTGTTAACAGTTCTATAACTAAGTAGGTTTTGTTATGATTTTCTGAAGGATTTGACTTACTATACTGGTGACAACATGCAGAAGCACTAGCAAGTTAACAACAATTCAACCAGTCAAACAACGAAGTTATGAGTAGAAATAACATGATAAAATGGGTAACAATAATACTCTCTCAAGTCTAGAAAATTTTGGACATCATTTTTTGTATGCATATATCAGCGTTCAAGCATAGCATGACCATGCACCTTCTATAGTTGACTAGTGAAATCTAGGCTTGAAACAAATCTATAGCATGTGAGAATCCAATAAGAGATAGGGTGATATCATAATATTATGGTGGCACCTTCTATTGTTTGTGTACTTATTTTTTATTTCATTTATCATCATAGGGTCCTCTTGTATCCCCCCCCCTTTCTTTTTGAATGGGATTCTCATGATGGATGTTATATCTAGTCCTTTTGACCTAGTTTGCTGAACACTAATATAAATTTCATTTCTCATTTCCATCATATTAATTCATAGAAACAAGTAAATGCTTCAACATATGAGATACATATTCTATGAAGTGCAGTCACATACTTGGAATCACCACTTAATAATGACTTAGGAAGGAAATATGCAAGGGTCAAATAGACACTTCGTAATATGATAAAATATTAGAATACTAAAAAACATAAAAAGAAATTAGAATTCAACCAAAATATTAGTTAGACATCTAAATGAGCACGTGTTATGTGTAACAAATGAAATTGTAAAACATGGTACCTCCATGATAATTTAATTTACAAGCCACAACCATTAAGACCAAATCTTATAGACCAAAACATATAGTTTACATTTTTTTTCCAAATAAAAAAGTGTGCTTCTATTCATATATTAAATTGAAATTACATTTTTCATATGCATTTTTCAACTCCAAAACAATAAGGCTAAATTTGTCCCTTTGTTCAAAAAATAACTAGCCCCAAAATTTATACTTTAAGTTACAGTACTTACATATTCCCATAAAGATGACCTAATATATTGTTATCCTTGATATAAGGATAATTAGTTATATAGTTGATTAAATGTGAACTTGATGTGATTCTTGACTCTTGAATTTTGTATCCTCACTTAGGTCCACTTAGGTCAATGCCAAAATCTATATATTGGCCCTAAAGGAGGTAATCGTATATCTCTGTAGATATACCAGATTGGAAGGTTTTATACTATATAGACTCTATAGAGTCTATTTACTTTTCAATTGTAGATCTATGACGGAGGATCACAATTGCTAGAGATCACCTCTTCTCTTGCTTGTTGGTAGTTGAAGCAAGTTATTTCTTGATTAAGTGAAATTGAGAAAAATTAACATAACTGAAGAGCCAATGTTAAAATTCATTATATAAAAAACAAGATTACAGAATGGCAGTTACCAGTGCCTACAACCAAACAAGGTAGCTACATAGAGAAAGTATTAAAACAGACATAGAAATATTCAAACATTAATCACCTCATTTATTCCCAAAAACATATCCCCATAACTTGGAGGCCACAAAGTAATTTATCTTGTTTCAAGGTATCCCTTCTATGTTCTAGGATCTGTAACAAGCAAAGACGGTAAAAATACCATAGAGAACAATAATGTAAATCCATGATCTGAAGCAAGGGAGTTGCATTGTTAAAGGTGAGCATATCAATTTGGCATTTCCTATCAAAATACAACTCTAAATTCCACCATGTAATGTCCCCAAAATTTGAAAATAAAATAAAACATTTATTACTGTAGCCATTTACTTCCTCAGATGCACATTATCTAACTATGCGAAATGTGTCGTACTTTGTTTACTGTGTTGTATTGTCGTAAACTATTATTACATATAGCTTTCATATTTCCTGGTATGGTTATTAATGTAATACTATGTTTCCGTGATGTTTGTTTACTATCTTGTTTTATGGTTATGCATTTATAAGTATGTGTTGCTTTGATTTTGTACTCATTAGTTATGAAGTTTGGTTACTGTTGTATAAACAATTCTGACTTAACCTGTTATTAAAAAAGGGGTGGGGTGGCGAGACTTGTTTCCCTTATAAACACCTGAGATGTAACTATTTTCTACATATCACTTCAGGGCTTACTTAGTTATTACGAACTAATGCATTTATTTCCTTGTTGTGTGCAGACGGACTTGACATCGAAAAACTTCTTATAAAATCTGAACAAGATGTACTGCCCATTTTGTCACTAGCACTTGGCTTGGACGATGCCAGATTTACAGTCCTATCCTAGTGACTACCGTGATGGTTCTTAGATGATATTTACACTAGGATGGATGTTTTAATAGCCTATGTTACATGGCTACTATTTTTATTTTTACGGACTCTACACTAGTGATTTTAGTACTACTGCACTTAACATTTACATGGCACAGCTTTTATGTGGTATGAACATTGTATAACCTAATTCATGCTCTGACATATTCTTGGTGTATGGTTTTAATATAGTCTTGGTGTATTAATTTAAAACCTTTACAATAGCCCTTCCATGGCATATTTCATATAACATGGACTATGGCTTAAATACTAAGTATTCGTTGCATATATTGCATGGCACGTTGATTAAACACGGTCTTAACGGTGGCATGAACTATACGATATGGGTTTGGAAATATGTTAGTGGAGGCTAGTCTAGCGACATAAATGCACCTTGGAAAATATCGCCTTCAATATTAGGGATTGGGATATTACATTCATTTGGTCATTCGCACAATGGATGTGTGAGCTCTGCCTTTGCGTTGTGTGGTGTTGTGAAGATTCAAAGCTTTGGCCATGATGGAAGGTGTGTATCCCTCTCTGGTTTAACACTATTGTTTGTCTATTCAGTTTGGTTTCAATGCATAGTCCTCATCATGGATTTTGTGTTGTGTTTCAGGTTGCAGGGTATGAAGAAATTGTGGGTCATGGGTCACCATGAGTCAACACCATACCCATTCAGGTAAGCCCTAATGTACAAGTTTAAAACTTGTGCCTCTCTTGCGTGGTTGTTGTGGCAGAGTTAAAACTCGTCGTGGGTTTGAATGTTTGGCTCTAGTTTTTAATGGATTCATTTTGGGAAAGGGATTGTCTATGTAATGAACATGTAAGGCATCAGAGATGCGTTAAGACTTGGGGTTTTGTTTGGGGTTTAGTTCCTTCCGACCAGAACTTTAATGTATTCTAGGTTTTGTTTAAGGATTCCCTGGATAGTAATGTGGCTTGGTAAACTTGACAGGCTCTACATACTATGAATATGTAATTATTTTTTGGTAATAGTGGCATCACCGTTGCTTGCAATGGTGTAAGGCCTCGGGTATATGAATGTGTAATTTATTACTTTGGTTTATAAAGAAAATACATACAACATTTGCACACTATTCGATTTCATAGTTATATAGTATCCTTTGGCATTGGTTTGACTCTGTGTGATTCGCAAATCATGGTATGAGTTCTTTAAGTGGGTTTGTTAACCATGTTGTTGGCCTTTGGATCCATGTTGTAGATGGCAACAACGTTTCCCTCCATTAGAGGTATGATTGTGTGTTGGTTAAATGACTTATCATTTTTATGTTTCGATTCGTGGTTAATGAATACTCTGTATATGAGAGCCCTAACAGTGGATGTAACCCTTCCTTGGGATTCATTTCTATTTGCATAGCGTTGATAGGGTTGATAGAGGGTTTATGGTAATGTTTAAATAGTTTGTTATGTATAGGGCCGAGGGACGTAGTTATAGTGTGTATTTTTATTTGGGTCTTTTGACCTTTGTGTAGAGATTAGATATATTTGATTTATGTCCTTTTTATTTATAACACTGTGCTATGTTTGGTTGTTAGTTAAAATGCTACAGCGTTTAGTAGGATAAAAAACGAATCCTATAGGAATCGATAGGAAGACTTTTAAATAAAATGACTCCATAGGAATTGAGCATGGGTTGCTATGGTTGTAAACATTTATAAATGTATGAGTTGGTTTGGGAATTAACGCCTATAGGAATTTATTCTACGACCTCTATTTGTTTAAAAGGAGTTATGTGCATAGAATTATGTTTTTGAATTTCTTCGTTGAAACTTTCGTTATGGCATATGATTTTTGTAGATGTAATTTTTATGTTAAATATGTAGTTTGGTTTATTATAATGAGATGGTTTTAAGTGGATTATTGCTTATAGTTCAGACCATTAGATGGCCTCGATATCTTGAAGGTAGATTTGATTTAATGTTTTTTTCTAGCTAATGGAATAATGTGATTATAATGTGGTTTAATTAGATTCTAGCCTCACACCATTAGAGGTCTCGATAGCTTGAATGTTTGGAATTTTAATTGGTTATTTGATTATGGTTTTGTTTATATTTAAATAATGGGAATCCTTTATTTGCTTAAGCTATACTATACTTAAATTAAATGTGTTTTATAATTATCTTCTGTTTATAATTTGTATTTAATTAGTTCTTTTGATCCTAAATGTAGTTCTACTGGAAATATAAAATCTACCAGTATAATCCATAGGTAAGATAAACATATAGACTCTCTTTAGAGTAATTTCTAGGTCTTAGGAAAAACAAGTTTAAGCTATGAAATAAAATGCAAAAATAAATTGAAAGAAAAAAACCCTTGAATGTCTTTTAGACAAAAATACATTTCAACCTAGTGTTAGAGATAGTACATAAAATATTATAAACAAGAAATAAATTGCAGACCTAGATTTATAAATATAACATAAACCCTTAAATACCCTAACAAGAAATATTCTAGATAATGGAATGGAAAACATCAAGAAACTCATACCTGTATGGTGAATCTATTCCAATGGCTGGAAACCTACACACTTAATTTCCCAGCGTTAACACATTCACAAATAGATCTGACCTCTGTATAGATAACTGAATCACTTGGCAACTACCTCGTTCCACCCAACCATGACTTGGAACCGTTCCTGGTTTTCATTCGGATCCCCCTGAGCTAGTTCCAACATGCAAGTATCTTAGAGCTCATAAGGTAAGGTTTCCCTAACTAGGATATCATGTCTAAATCAGTTCTCCTTTTTCCTCTTAGGAAAATGTTCTCCGAGAACCATTAGAGAAATTTCAACTCAAAATGGGCCTTTTAACTTTTATTCAAATTCCATGTCATCATGTGTTAGCCAATGAAATTGCTTTAAATTTGAAATACCGTATAGCTATTAAACACTTTTTTAATATAAATTTGGGGATAGGTATCATAAAAAAAACTACTTTTTTGTTTGTATTTTTGACATATCTCCCCGTGTTTTTACTCAAATTTCGATCGGGAGAGCTCGTTGGAGGCAGAATTCAATTCCGCATCCAACAAGTACCCACTCGTCATACTTTTGATGGACCCCGCTACCCCAAAAACAAGAAATACCTGAAAAAATGGAATGATGATGTCATCATTCCATTTTTCCAGGTATTTCTTGTTTTTGGGGTAGCGGGGTCTGTCAAAAGTATGCCGAGTGGATACTCGTTGGATGCGGAATTGAATTCCGCATCCAACGAGCTCTCCCAATCGAAATTTGAGTAAAAACACGGGGAGATATGTCAAAAATACAAACAAAAAAGTCGTTTTTTTCTTTTCTTCCTCCAAAATTAATTAATATTATTTTATTATTTTAACTATTATTTTATTAATTCATTTTAGGAGGCCCATTTTGAGTTGAAATTTTCTCTAATGTCTCTTGAGAATAAACAGGAAGAAATAATGTTTGACCAAAAAGATGGAAGAGATCCCTAAGCCTCTCTTTGGCTTGGGTATTTATAGGAAGAAGTTTAAGTCAAAGGGGCAATTAGATCAAGAATCATTTTATTTCTTGATTTAACCCTTTTATTTAATTTAGGCACTTTTAATATTTAACTTAGGAACTTTTAACTAGTTCTTATTTGGACTTTTGTAGGTATTATACTATTTAATTATTTTAAGTAATAATAATAATAAAAAATGGAGCCTCTCTTTCTTTCTCATACTTTTAATATTATTACTATGTTTACTCTTATACATACCATGTATAATATATATATAGTTAACATTTGTCTTTAGGTATCATATAACATGACCCCTAAACTTATGACGCTTTCTTCATTAAGGTCGTTAGGTGGGTGGTTAGGTCTACTATGCTAGGAAACTCTAAACATCCTTGCATGTTGGATTCCCTCGTATAACATGGTAGCTCTCCAGTACTTTATGAGATATACAAATTCAAGATTTCATTTAATCACTTGCAAATAAGTCAGATGAGATCAATATTTTACTTGATTCATTTTCACTCGAAATCATTAATTATTTTCAGTAACTCCTAGCGCCTATCCAGAGCCCATACTCAATGCTTAAAATAAGGAGTTACAAACTTAGTGCAATTCCATAGCTCCTTGCTCAACAATATTGCTAGGATGTACTTGTAGGATACACCTAGGGATACAATGGCCAAGGATCTGATGTTCCATAGCTTATGCTCAACATCAAATTTGAAGGTTCTAGGGCTTACGCCCAACACTTCCAATTATCTTTTCATGTGCTTTATAGATTCCTACTCAACATAGTCAATGGGACTTATGCCCATAAGTGTTAGTTCAAAATTTGGGATATTACACACTAGCTCTCAACTGTCTACTACAAACTACAAGTCCACATACTCCTTACAGGCTTGGCTAGGACATAGATTAAGGAAATGCATCCAACGATTCTCTTTTCAATCATTCTAAACAAATAATTTGGTTCCAATCGATTTCATAATTGGGATTCCATCCAATTCCCTTTGTAACCACTGACTGAAAGTACTGTCTAACATTGAATTATATTTCTTCTCTCCTTACCAGATGCAGTTCTAATGAATTTGAGTCAGTAGCCAATAACCATAGTATAAGATGATCCCTTGCAGTTATGAGAATTATGGTGAGGAGATTCCTTAAATGACTTCAGGTGATGTGGAGGGAGGCCTTACACAAGCAAAGTGGGAGGCATAAGCTTGCACTTGAGGTTAAATATTATCATATGATGAAGCAATTAATAATTAGATCAAATCATTTAAACCTCAATCATGGAAAGAACCACAATAATCAACCCCTCCCCTAACCTCTGTCCAAAGGTAAACCTTAGATCTAGAAGAGAATAATATGTCATAGGAATTGAGGGAAGATAGTTTCAAAGAAGTAATATGCTATCATCAGATCATGTGTGACTCGTGAGCGATATAACATAAATTGGCTAGTGAATGGTTCAGTTACTTCTGTACCCAGAGAGGATAGATTTTATACAACATAATACTTTTACGAGCGTATCAAGACAGAACCTGGAGCTTAGAAATGGTGCATAGGAACATGGGAACTTTCAATTCAAAGATCTTGAAATATTTAATATTGATAGAAAGGAAAATTTTAATATTGATTGTTTGTGAGTTGAATAAATTACTTGTTCATGATGCAATCTAACTTTCATTTCCTTGTGATTTGGGAACAAGGTTGCAAACTATCCAATTAACAACAAAAAATTCCATGTTTAAGACGAAGAAAATAAATTTTGTCTTTTGAATGAGCATCTTGTTGCCTCTTTATGAAATGGCTGAGGAGATAACCTGTTGATCAATGAGAGTGGTCTCCCCAATATGGAAATCACTTGAATAATTCAACCCCTGTGACAATGAAAAATAAAGTGTTATGGTCTAAGAGCATGGATTGATAAAGCCACTTCATCACTCTTTCCCAAATATTGTGAAAATTGGTCTAAGTGAGCCATGACTTTGACAAAGTATTTCCCATGAAGTAACACCTAATTAGTAATTATGGGAACATTGAATCAATTTCTGCCATTATTTGGAATGTCCTACCCTTAATAGTAGCAGTACGAATGGAGCCATTATCTTTATCTAATTTTGATAGGGTTTCTATAGGACTTGATTTTGCACTCCCACTTTGTTCTTATACCATTTTTCATTCCCATTGACGTACTTGATGTCACCATTCGTTGCACATAGATACAATCAATCTTTTTTTTTGTCTACCATAGTTACCATAAATAAGGCCATTAATAGTGTTTTATGTTTCTCATTAACACTTAATTCTCATCTCAGTCAATATAACTTTGTTTCCCATGTATCTAAGTTAAATGGAAATAGGCTACGGAAGCATCATCCCTGACACTCTTCATTGTATACAAAGTTTTAATCATAGTGTGCCTTGGGATATGGTTGTGTAATGCATACCATAATATCCACACGAAAAAAATTGTGATTGTTCGAAATGTAATTCAATGTAGGACCAATGCATTTGGAGGAGAGGGTTGAAGGTTAAATATGGCATACACACTGATTATAGATCTATATTTTGATGTAAGAGATCCAAGGATGGGATTAATTTTATGTTGTGGTGTTCTTGGCAAAGAAAACTGATTCATGCATTTTATTTCCAAATTACAAGAGTAATCGTGGCCTCTATTTAGAAGAATATTCATCTCTTGTGACCTATTCCTCAACTACATTATGTTTTAAGGGAAGTAAGATAGAAAAAGAAACGGAGTGTGATAAGACTGAATCTTGAGAGATGAGAATATTTTATGATATGATCTTACAAGCTATGAAAGGATGGAAATCTTGTTTAACGATCACTACAATCGAAAAGGTGGGAATCCCAACAAGGGAATGGTCCCATCTCACAAACCCAGGGTCGAATAAGCCAAGGAGATGGCCCATAAAAAATTGAAACTATCTCTGCCCCACTAAGGAATTACCCATGTGTTTAAACTAAATATGGCTTCCTTCATCTCGTGGAATTGGATGTCAAACAAAGGCATGCATCGCGTCTAGGTTAAAACAATACTCCTTTATCACCATCTCTGCCCAATTATTCATGATTGGAAATCAAAGGGTTACCCCAATGTATTTTTCGGTATCTGATAAGAGGCGATATTGTCAAATTGATCAACCAAGAGGATATTTTGTTCAAAAATGTCAAGAAATAAGAGTGATGGGTGATTCCTTGCAAACTAAAGAAAGATAAAATTGTGAAAGAAATTTAGGGCATGTGACTAGATTGAATGAAAGTGCAGAAGAACAACATTCTTCAATGTACATACAATTAACAAACATTGCAGTGCATATTGTCCGGAGTATAATCACTTATCCAATGTAACATTTAAATATAGCAAGAAATGCCTTAATTGATATTATCTTGTTCTCGATCACTATTAAATGATACAGAAGTTGATTTGTGGAACTAGAGATAACCCGAGTAATATCAAAGGAAAAGATACATTTGTCTCATTGACTAAGTTAAATGGTTACTCAATAAATTCTTATGCATGCATTTTAACAGTTTTTTCTTACCGCCTTAGATATAATGTTAGCATTTGATGTTGCCTTTCGGATAGGTGATCTCAATTAATACTATTTCTAATATTTAGGTGGTCTGCCTAAATATCCGGATGGCTTAGACAGGACTGAGAGGAAACCATGGGTTCACACCAATTGTAATGGAATGAAGTAGGCCTTACATCTTGTTAATTTTCTTTATTTTTTCCATGTTTTATATGCCTAGTTAAGTGGAACTGGGTTTTTTTGTTTGTTATCTAATCCTCTAAATCATATGTTGTTTTCCCTTTGTGATTTAAACCCATTATTCCTAGTTTCATATATTGTTTGTTGAAAAAGACCCTGTGTAGAGGGAAAACTATCTTTGACCAACTTCCATACATTCATGCCTCAAGTATTTTATTTATATACCTAATTTGTGACCTTACAACTATTATGGTTTATCCTTGAAATATTTAGCTAAGATCCCCCAACTATGCATAAAAAAGATATGTGATTCTCCTTAGCTTGATTTTTGGATTTGACTGTGATCAAACCTTCATTTTAGTTGTTCTAGTTCAAGGGGAAATGAAAGGTCCCAATTACCTTATGTTTAATTTCTCCCATGAGCATTTGGTTAGCTCAATCCAACCCTACTGGCATTGGTTTCATATGTTTTGGGCCATTCTTTCTTGAAAGTAATTCGATGGTTTGCTACCCAACAATTGTATGACATACATGTGATTATGGTTGAGTGTTATGAGTATTCTATCATGGTGTATTTTAACCTTAATGGAATTATTTACAAGCCATGGACGATTCAACAATGAATTGTCCCTATTTTTTAAATATAATCTCAAGTTTTGATTGATAAAGGATATTGATCCATTCAAGAGAAAAGAGAGAGTCGAGTCCTTACTTGGATTTAGGACAAAGCGAAGAAACCCTAGGGAAAAGAAAGAAAGTATTAAAAAATGAGCAACCTGGACACTAGGTAATTAGAGTTTTAGATCTTAATTACATTAACCTAAGGTTGTAGAGTATAAAGCTACTTCACTTACATTTCAAATCAGTTTTTTTTAAGAAATCAACAAAGGAAATTAAACTAAAAAATAAGGGTTTATTTATTGAAGATTCCCTTAATGAGATAGAAACCCTAATTTTGAAACATTGAAAGATAATTTTTGAAGGACCTCAGCTAAAATTGACAACATTAGGTGTTGAAGGTATTTGGTATGAAGAGGATAGTGATGACAAGTCTCTAAGAGTGAAAATCATTTAATCATAAAACTGACTGGGTATATTTGTTGGAATATTAATGTAGATATTGCAATGATTGAATCTTTTGTGTAGCCACTTACAACCACTTTGTATCTTCAACAATCCCTTTTGTTTTATGATTGGATTATGGTGCTTGAAAATGATATGATTTCATTTTGGAATGAACATAGATTTGTTATTTGAGGCCAATTTTCTATCCTAGGTACCATGTACTTGCTAGAAGAGAGGCCTAGTTACTATTACAAAGTATGGAGATTGAGGGTTTGTTGCTGCCAAGATTCATTCCTTATTTTACCAACCTATGTTCTCATCCATAGAACTAACCCAATGGTTCTAAAAAAACTATTTTCACTGCCCCCAAATATTAATCCGCTGCTACATAGGTGTCTTAACATGTTTGCAATTTCTTTATTAATAGTTGTAGTGCTGATGTTGATGACTTCCTTTCCTATATCTTCCCTTAGGTTTGTTTTAGTGCATAGATATCTAGAAAAACATGCATATAATGATAGTTTCATCATTATTACTAATCATTTCAAGGGTTTACATCCAATGCTTTGTATCCACAATCTGATCATCAATCAACCAACAATGAAAATTTCCTCAATACTCCAACACAATTCAATTCTCGGGCTTCTATAAATGGCTAATGGAATTTGATCCTAGTCAAAATTGCAAGGACTTTTGAGGAGTATCATGCTTTCTGTAAATTCTAGGTATCATATTATTTTATGCTAAAATGTGAACATTTCCACCACTATATTATGTTTTGTTTGTTGATCAAAACTAGAAGGGCTAGATTTTTTATATGTAATCTACAAAAAATATTGTTTCTTGATGAATATGTTGCAAAACCTTGGTCTACTGTATGCTTGATCATCAGTTACAAGAATTCCAATCACATTTTTCTAACATGCCTGAAATTATTTACAATTTTTCTTGTAATTATTCACTTAATTTACCTTCTCTGCTAGCCTTAGTATGCAAAATTAATCAATGGTTCTAAGTCTTTATGTTTTTCCTCAAGCAATTGTCACAACATTTAATTTGATAAAGAATAGACAAATATATTACTTTGACATATTCTCTGGGAGAAACAACTTACATGCATAGTCCCAAGGACATTACCATATAGTCCATTTCAATCATAATGTCCTTCCTTTTCATTCATAGGTTTCCCAGGTTTGTTGAGTATGCTTCCCACTATTGTTAGGAGGAAAAAATAGGTTTGCAATTGATTTATAAACCCCATGCATTCCCATATTGATGTTTGTTGTTGTTATGACCTTAAAACAACCCAGAATTGAGATTCACTCTATGTTATTATTGTTTGACGGTTAAAACAATGTTTAATCATGCAAAACATCTCCTAGAAGTGTTGCTACAAGAAACTTGACTGCTCAAAATGCCCTTTCTCAATGGATTGGATGCATGGTTCCACCCAAAATGTTCCCAGATTTAAGGAAAAATGAGGTTTTAATGATGAACAATTGCATTGATCATGATCACATAATATTCTATTGGGTGCAACATGGTGAACCCCTTAATAGTATTTGTAAGCATCATTGATAATATCCAAGTGATCACATTAATGGTATTCTTGAAAGTATGCCAATACTGGCATGGTGGGAACCGGCACATTCATAGGAAAGTCCTCATCTTGGCTTGATTAGTCCAGTTTTTTGCTCATGTAGTTTGAGTCCTTACCTATGCATGAACTCAAAAATAGTTATTTCTTCAATAATGAACAAGTAGGTGCACATCTCTTCTCAGGGTTTTAAGGGTTTGGTCACATTTTTGCCTTGTATGCTTTTTGTCTACATGAAATAGTTCAGCTTTGGATTCAGGGTAAAATGTTATAGGTGTAATAATGTGGTTTTATATTGTTTTATATTGGGTTGATTCTTAATAGGGTATCTTTAGTTCATTCAGCCAGCTCCTTCCCTATGATCCTAGCAGCAAATCTCATTTCCCTTATGCATCACATTGCTGGCCAATGGAGATAGAGTAAGGGAACCAATACAGGGATTGTATCTACAAATTGTCAAATTAAATTAAATGATGTTTATCAATGAACTGTAGAAAGGTTTAATTCTGTGATGAAAATATGTTGTCAATATAGGTCATTAAATTTAAATAGTTGTCATTGAATCCTTAAGAGGAAAAATATAGCCCCTTCACCTTATGATTGCAATCAATATGACATGATAATTTATTCATTATTCATTCATGGCATGTGAATGGGTGGAACATGTAGAAAGACTTGGATTCATTTTGCTTAGTAAAAAATCAACTTTTTAGATATCATCCCACTTTCACCATTACTTCAAAATTTGTTAGGTTGTGTACGAGAAGTTTCTTGACATGTGAACAAACCATTTTAAATATGTTTTCCTCGATTACGTGTCTTATGCTTTCATGTATAATCATTGTATCTTGGAAAACTGAAGTTACATATCAACGGTGTTATCCTTTGATATTATGCTCGACATTGTTACTCAAATTTCTATACATTGTTATCTTTCTATAACAAAGAAAATATGAAGGACAAGTGTTCTATCTAATGTGTTTTGTTGGAGATAGAGCATCTGAGTTTCCTTATTGAAAATGATAGGTTATGCTAAATACATATATTCATTTAGTGGAGCTTTCAAAAGATAGGAATTTTGGCTAAATATACAAAGGATCATTTGCAAGTGGTACAACTTGAGCTTAGAATTCATTGATATATTATTCATTTCTTCATTGATGTGATGTAATTGCTTGTTATTTCAAGTTGGTGAATAAGAAATAGAAATTGTGTTAAAAATGGGGCATCATATAACTATTCAATACACACCATAGGAGACATTTGTCATCATCTAAGGCAATGATACTTTATGTTACATAGAACAAAGTCTACATATGTGTATGTCATGAATGTTGGGAGTTTACGGCATGATGTATGTCATGCTTGTTTGAATTCTTTGGATTGTTTTCCAAAAGAATAATGTGGATCATATATGGCATATCAATCTTCTTCTCATATGTAGAGACCTCCATATTTTTTTCAAACAAAAATATTGTATTTTGAGCTTGTTGATTTGTACTTAAACTGATCATGTCTTTCATTACTTATAAAATATTCGCTTTCATTGAATTTATTTACTTGTGATATTCTTACCACCATAGGCATGTCATAATATAGGCTCTCCTTACTTGTAAACTATATTGATCTCGATTCAATGTCTTTCTTTGCTTGTAAATTATTTTGATCTTGATTTGTTTATCCAATATGTTGCAAAACCTATTCTCTTTGGGTTTCAATATTAGCTTCATTTACCAATGTCAATTTCACTTTGAGTAAAATGTCATGTACATTGCATAGAAAAGTGATAATAGAAATACTTGAGGTCTACATAAAGTTAGACTTTTTCTTTCAATATAAAACTTTTCATGATATGAAATGCATCTCATAGTGAAGTGATTTGCATGATTTGAACACAATGATGACATCAATTGGCGAGTGGAGGCCAAGATCGAGCATAACATATGAGTCTATTAGTTTATTGGTTAGTTAAGATTCAGGTCCCCACATGTCTGTTGGACCATTAAGGGATGGGATAACAAGTGGAGTCCCCACTTGCCCTGAATCTAGTCAGTGCAATTGTGTTTCACT
>LPNX010672966.1:3942-14592 GCA_001517045.1 Pseudotsuga menziesii | reverse complement strand
TAAAGTGGTCCAAAGGGGCTAATGAGTCTGCAGCGGGACAAGGGAAGGCCATACAATGTGTGATTCACCTAGTGTGGTGAAATCCGCTATAACACCTAGTCGACTCTAGATAGTGATGTCACCAGCTCTCAGTCGGAGGTCATCTTCAACAATAGTCTGTATTAGGGTATGTGGATTTGCTGGGAACAGGGTGACTTCGTTGGAAACCGATATTTGGAGAGCTTCTTGCTGCTCTATCCACACTTCTTCATCCTCAGGGGCCGTCTCTTCGTCTACGCCTTCTCTGTGTCAGTCATGACCCGACTCTAGCGGAATTTCATCTTGGTCGGTCTCCCTAGGGTTTTGTTCTTTGCGCAGCTCGTCGGCTCTTTCGCGTCTGGCCTCCCTTCTCTGCTGACGTTCGTCCCTTTCGACTTTCTTGATGTTCGACATACCCTCGTACAGTGCTATTCTTTTATCTCCTCTTCGGTCGACTTTTCATTACTGGCTTAGTACTAGGGCTGATCGACTAGGATCCACTATGCTCTTATATTCGACACATGACCAGCTACCCCCCCATAGCCTACCCGACGCTTTCTAGAAATCTCGGATGGTGCTGTCTATTTGCTCAGGAAGTATTCCCACTCCCTTTCAGCAATGAACTTCTCCCACTTCTTTTGCTTCTCCGCCTAGTTAGTATTCGGTGGCGGGTCGCACAGTGGTGGTCGAGGTTCTACGATGTGGCCTGCTCCCTTTTCTATCAAAAACTTGAACATCAAACTTGGCAAGGTACACAAAAATTGGTCGGTGAATTCTGTGTAGAATTTGGCTTTCACAGTTTCCACTAACGTTCGATCTTCAATTGCTTGCTCTTCATAGAAGTCGTCGGCGATTTTTTCAAACCACTCCGACAAATTTGTTCGTCCCCCACGAAATAATTTATCTAGCAACTGCTGTTCTTTATTCATGTCTGGCTTTCTCATCCAAGAGCTGCTTCAACAGTTGTGGCACGGATTCGACAAACCTCTCATGAGTCTCTGTGAAAAATCTGGCTTTTGCTTCTGCGACTGTCAGTCTGTTCCTACGTGCGTAATTTTGCAAATAATTGGTAATTTTACGCTTCCACCAGTCCTTGATCTCCTGCTTTGGTATCATATGTGAGCATATATTCTAGACATGTACTATCGGCAACGGAACCAATGTTGTAATCTCACAGATCACATAAGGTTACCAATAATACACACTAAAACATATATAAATATACACAGAGACAAGAGATAAAAACAGATGGAAAGGAACAGAATGATTATTATTAAGAGTTCATACAAAGCACAGAATTGGACTTAGTTCTTGTGTGGCTCAACAGCCTAATATATACAAGTTACAAACAGTTACAAAATAACTACCTGTCGGTTCGGTGAACCGACACGACTGTTAGTTAGCCGACTTAATTAACTAGTTTAGTCGGTCGACCGACTTGGTCGGTCCATCGGCTTAGTCGGCTAATCGACTAAGTCGGTCTTTGTTCAAGTCGACTTATGTCAACTTGCTCCTTCTACACAACCCCACTAAAAACCTGAATATTAACACTGCCAAACCGATGCACAACGCTTCCCTTAAACCATCACAACATTCCCAAAGCTTCCTAAAAAAAACTCCCCTACATGAAAGCCCACCACACAATTTCAATGCAAAACCACATAAACCTTCATAACAGATTACTCCAATACGGTCATTAGAAGGCAAAAGGTGCGGCAGAGGCATTGTTGGTTCTTCCTTTTAAGCGGTGGCTCCATGTAGCCTCCCAGATGTGCTTGTCCAAAGACATGTACACTGCACATGCCTACCACTACCACTTCCACCTCCATACCTACGTAGTCCACTACGTGGATGCGTGCACCAATTATTCGAGATGAGGTTAAAAAACTACTCGAAATACACATGCATCTTGCCACACACTCGTGGCATTATGTAGGTTTCCACCTTTCCACAAACTAAGATCACAATAAAGAACCTGATGAGTTCAGAGCAATTAATGAGTTCAAAGAAATTAATTAACAATGACATGAACTTTACAGCAGCCATCCAACCAACCATCAAAAAGTGGGAAACAAATTTCATGAATAACATTATCCTTTCAACCAATAGAAACATCAATTATTATTTTATAAAAATTCAAAATAAATAACCAAAAATAAAACTATAAGAAAACATTAAATAATAAAAAAATTATTTTTAGTAAAATCTGATCATTACATCTACTGAATACTATATATCCAAATACATAACTAGGACATAATAATCGTTACTCTCTTTGATTAAGACTAAAATGACTTTTCCCAACTTTTTCAACTCGGTAAGTTGGAATTTTATGTTAACCATATATTTAAAACCAAATGTTTAATAAACATTTTTTTAAATAGTACGAACGTGTGAAACTACTTTATTGGGGTTCTTTTAGGGATGTGGTTGATTGCTATTGGAAGGCTTCGTTAAGGAATACGGAGATAGATATCTTATTGTGAAAATTCCATGTTGAATTATTTGTTTTTCATTTTTTTTTATATTCATATTGAATTAAAGAAAATATGTATTATTACAAAACTGATAATACATATCGTCATCACAACATAGATAAAATCGTTATTACAGACATCCTACATAAAGATTTTTAATATGACAAATAAAACTATATGTATATATTATTAAGACTTTCTGAAAAAAAATATCCCTCAGTTTGGTGTTGAAGCCAAATAGACTAAGTCTATAACAACAAAATAAGCAACAACAAAATCATGGACGGGCAAGAACACAAAGAAACTAGCAAACTGTCAACACAACTCTTCCTTTCCATTGCTGATAATTTAAATGGAAAGATATTTTTTTTGCATCACTTATAAGAATAAGGAGTGATATTATAGGTTGAAGAAATATATATACATATATATTTTAAATTTAAAATGTTCATTTAAAATAGGGGAACAAAATATAGAAAATGATCACAAAATGAAAAAGCTTATGAAAAGAATATTTAAATTTAACTATAACTATAATAAACTTTTGCTAGAAAATTTCATGAGATCACACAAATGGCTATTTATAAAGATATTGAAGAAAATATTAATAATGATTGTTGAGTTATTAACAACGTACTCAAAACCTTAAACACTATCATAACATGATGAAAGAGGACTCTACTTTCACGATACAAAAATTAAGGTTGATAAGTAGTCTCAATCATATTTTAGACACATATACCAACGAGAGATTGCTTTCACCTTTGATTAGATTGAATTTTAAATTAAATCCTTTAATACCTTAAATAGTTAGCAATGTAATGGTATGACTTCGAAAAATTAGTGTAAAATTGGCCTCGAGAGAAGGTGAATTAGTGAGAACCAAGGAGGAAATCAATAATGAGTCTTGTGCCATAGTAGTTAGAGACTTATTTATCTAAGTGAAACCACATGTTCTTGCACATTGTCTCTCTTGTGTCAAGAAACACCCATCCATTGTGCCAATCTCCTCCATCCAAACCATATCAACACTCTTACTTGTGTATAGACACTCTTACTTGTGTGCAATAGTGAATAATTAAGGCATGCAATATTCCCCATGAGGTTCAAGGTGGAGTTCCCACATACATGTAAAACGTCTACAACATTTAGCATATAAAATTATGTTGTAGGCATGTGATGGCAAGTGTGGCTAGGATCACCTTCGATCCCTAAAGAAATAATGAAATAAGCTTTTCTTTGCGAATAGGAGAAACATTCAACAATCAAGTAAAGGAAGAGGCTCTAATCTTGTGAGGCTCCTCTTCAGAATCCATGAAGTATTAAGGATATTTGAAGATATAAAATACTTCCATGTGTTGATGTATCTCAATATATATGGAAAACGAAGCAATTGCTCTTAACAAAATATACATACCAGTAAATGGGAGAGATCATTAGTTTCTCCCACATGCCCTAGACCTATAGTTATTAACCCTTAGTCATGGTTTCATATAGTTCCCTATAGTTATTAACCCTTAGCCATGGTTTCATATAGTTCCTGTGTAGTTATTAAACCTTACCCATCACATAATTATTGTTGGAGCAGGGCCCCGTAGCTACAGGAAAAGCTGCTATTTTTGGTAGAAGATGGACAATTTTTTGAGGAAATACAGTTTTGGCGATGCCAATAAACTAGTGATATAAGAGATGTGATAAAGGTACGATGTCGTAGCGCATTTCCCGCCGTGGGTAACGGGCCAGAAATCAAGGCGGACGGAACAAGGAAGTCAAAAGAAAAGAGTACCTGAAGCGGCTGAGAAGAGAGCTCAACCACTGCATTTAAGGCAGTGGCGACGACAGGAGGGCTCAGCTACCCTCATAAATGGAAAAGGAGCAACGGGCCGAGGTATTAAAGATAAAGGACAGAAGGGGAGCAACCGAGGAAGCGGCGCCCATACCCACGATCAACGTCGGAAATTGCAGAAGACTGTAGGAAGCTGTAGTGTGACCAGTAAGCGGCAATCCAAAGTACAGATAGGCTGACTGTCACAGTTAGGGTTTTTGGGTTACTGTTGGGATAGGCCCACAGTGTTGTATCATGGTGAGACCTTTGGGCCACCTATTTAAGCATGTATTTTGTCTTATGAAGGGTTAGAGAAAAGTTAGCTAGTCGGTTGTTTTAGGTGTGACTAGTTGTCATCAGTATTATAAGACCTTGAGAAAGAGTCGAGCTCTGGTTCTGTTGATTAAGTCTGTAGTTATCTTACTGTAACCAGTGGCTGGCTCCTTGAGCATGAATGTAACAATCTGCAGAGATTGAGAGAGAGAGAGGAAGGATATATTGTAAGAGGAAAGCATTATAGGAAGAGAAGAGATCTAAGAGAGAAGGGCTCCCAGCTGTGTGCGTGGAGTTTCCCAGAAGATCTCAAGCTGCATAAGAGGTTGTAGCGGAACTGTGTATACTCTCTCAAGATATAATACAAACACAGTTCCTGTGGACGTAGCTCCCCCCCTGGAAGTGAACCACGTACATCCATGTGTTGTGCAACTGTTTCATGTGATTGTGCTCTAACTTATTTGCTATCTGTTATCCGTTACATGAACTTTGCTTATCAGTTAATGAATGTATGTATGCTATCCTTCAGTTTATAGTAACATAGAAGGTTAAATGCGAGTTGAATGTGTTGAGTATTCTGTATATGAGTTTATCAGTGCTTCATTCACGACAGCTAACAGTTACAATGTTAAGTGACTTCTGTATATTTAGTTCAGTGAGTTGAGCGTAAGTGATGTTAAGCGTGTTAAACTGTAGAGGCTTAAGTGAGGTTGTTTAACATCCTAATGAAGGTTAACTGAGCTACTATACCTAGGGAGAAATCCTCTAGACCTTGAGAGTGATGAGCATACTGAGTCTTACTGTAGGAAATATCACAGTGTAGAAAGGTGATATCGCACTGTCAGAGGAGCTATAGTGTGAGATATCGCAGGTTAAGGGTTGAGAAGAAGAGGAAGTTGTGCATCGTCCTAGAAGTTGCGATACGATAAGAGTCAGTCCCATAGCAGAGTCAGCTAGGAGGAGAGAAACAACCCTTGCTGATAGATTCCGCTGGTTAAGTAGAGTCAAGAGGACCTAGGATGCTAGAGAACCTGGTTGAGGAAACCTGATTCTTCAACCACCCCATCTAGGATCACTTCGGGTGAGACTTCAGGCCATTCTATGGTCTGTCGCTGAAAGGGCCAGTGAGCTAGGGTTTTTGTTGGTACAATACAGTAAACCCGGGTCTGCCCCAGAAGAAAGAAAGGACCAACAAATGGTTCCGATGCCGATTTTGAACAAATTGAAGAGCTGATGTTCTATTGGCATCCTACTAAAGAAGAACTTAACCAGTGGGTTGAGTATAAGGAAAGAGAATTTGTTGAGAAAGAAAACAAGAGTCCTACGCCGAGTACAGAGGACTGGTTACAGAAACATATCTTCATAGACCTGCATGCGATATTTTTTGTGACCTATGCAAATGAGTTGTACGATTGGTTGTCAAAGTTGAATGATAAGCATATATTCAAGAAGAAAAGGACCATTGTTTGGACAACGGAGCTGATTCACACTGTGAAGAGCATAGATAATCCCATTTTGCGGGCAATAGACTTCTAGCTTGCGAGTTTGCTGGAAGGTTTCATTACAGAATTTGCAGTTGATCAAAGAAAGAGTTTCAACGAAGCAGAGAGGTACTTCTTCAAAGGATATCACAGTCAGTACTTGAACTCTTTAAATTTGTCCCTTAAGATGTTATTGTATGAAAAAGGAGTACTGGATATATTCTCAGATGAATAAGTTAAGTAAGTGTAATGTCACAAGAGTTTGAGAGTTATTTTGAAGAAATTGGATGTACAAGTAGTGGTAAGAAATATAAAGTAGATTTCAGATCTTCGTTCTTCGAAGACATTTCAAACAGTACTAGAGAACAGAGTCAAAGTAATAGAGAAAGAACAATAGGGGGTATCCCTTACCACCCTTATACCCCAAAGAAACCGACCGGGACTCAAAATAATCCCACAGGAAATCCATCTAGTAGTTCAAACACAGTACATACTACCTCTACACCACCTACATTTACACCGCCAAGTGGTAGTAATACAACAAATCAGAATCCACCTCATAGAAACAGAATGGGGGATGACATGAAATTACCTACCTTTAGGGGTACAGGGGCAGAAGACCCAGAACAACATTGGTTCCTATGTGAAGCTGTATGGAACATTAAACTAATCCAGGATGACAATACTAAGCTTGTCAAGTTGGCCACTACACTTAGAGAAAGAGCTTTAACATGGTATATGAAGTATACATCAGCGTAGAATAGAACACTCGTAGAGGTCAGGACCGCAATGATTAAGGAATTTAAGAAACCCAAGTCTGAGTCACAATGTATCACAGAACTTAAATACATTAAGCAGTTACGCACAGAGTCAGTATGGGATTTCGATCATAAATTTAAAGCTCTTATAGACCAAGTTAGTTTTGAGTTTGCGCCGGAGCAGCATAAGGAATGGTTCATCGCAGCACTGCTCCCTCACATCAGACTTCCACTAATGCAACATAAACTCCATACGCAAGATGAAGCATTGGAGATGGCAATGAAACTAGAGGCTTCACCTTTAGCTGAGAGTAGTGCAGGTATGACAAACTTACAGAATTAGTTAGCCAATCTCACTCTACAGCTGCATGAGATTAAGAAAGGAAAAGAGGTTGCACAAGAATTATGGTGTACAAAGTGTAAAGGACATGGTCATACCAAAGATAACTGTCCAGTATTTGTTAAGTATATAGCAAGTGGGGCTCCTAACCCCTTAGTACAGAATCAAGGGCCATGGTGTGAAATCTGTAGAACAAGAGGACATAGACCACAGGAATTCCCTTTACTTCAGAAGTATGTACAAACTCCTAAGAAATTATACTGTAACTTCTGTAAGTCAGTAGGACATGATGAAAATAATTGCAGAGCTTATGATCTCATGATAGAGAGAAAACATGACTTCTACAGAGTCCAGTCAGAGACATCAGGACTAGTAGCAGGTCCATAGCATGAATCGGCTCATGATGGCCATGGTGGAGGATTCAGAGGAAGAGGCCGTGGTGGAGGCTTTGGCCATGGCCGTGGACCGATTGTTTGTTACAACTGTGGAGCCATAGAACATTATGCTAGGAATTGTCAGAACCCTACTACAACATGTAAGTATTGCAAGTCCTATGATCATACTATAGAAGAATGTCCTATCTTGATAGCCAAGATTAAGGATCCTAAGCCAGCAGTAAACCAGAATATTCAGCTTATCGCTGCTGAGTAGAAAGAACCAGAACCAAGAGTCAATATTATGACTCGCAGCGGTGCTTCTACTAGTAGGACATCCCAGGATGCCGAAAAGAATACAGGTCCGAAGTGGGTGCGCAAAGCCACTGATAAATCTACATCGCTTGACCTACAGAAGAACAAATAAACATTTCAGCAAGCTAAAACTTTCTTTACTGACCCTACACCAGCAAGATAACAGATATTGCCCTGTAGGGCCGTACCGCAGAAAAAACCTTGTGGCATTAGTCCTGTGCAAATATCGTAGGCTACCACATCTGGAAGGTGTGAAGAGGATGAGTTGACATGAAGTGTATAATCCTTCCTGCAGAGCTGCTTGAAACTCGTAAGAAATGAGAAAACCATAGGAGAGCTTCAACGCATCATAGACTAGTACCAGCAGTATTCTTCCGTGAGCAGTGCGCAGCGTGCTGTTCATAATATTATGGGCCATACAAGAACAGGAAGAGAAATGAGACTCACAGCACAAATTGGAGAGTTTGAAATGGATGAGGTAATCCTAGATTTAGGATCAGAGGTAAATGTTATTACTAAGCAGACATGGGAACATATGGGTAGCCCTAAGTTAGCCAGATCACCTATCCATATGCGATTAGCCAATCAGCATAGGGTATCGCCACTGGGTCGATTACCACAAGTACCAGTTGATATTGATGGATTTCGTAGCTTTGCATATTTTGAAGTCATAGAAATTATTGGCGATAGCAGACCGTATCCAGCTTTATTAGGTATTGATTGGGAAATTGATAACAGGGCTGTTATCAATTTGAAGAAAATACAAATGACCTTTGAGGATAAACAGATTCGAGTCATCGCACCGTTGGATCCTTTTCAGGGTCCTCGATACATTGAACCTATCAGAGCAGAGGAAGAGGTGTGTAATATGGAGAGCCTCTATTAGATGATTGCTAATCAGAGTGATTATATCAATCCCACCGCAGAAGGAAATATTAGTTGGCGATGTGATAGCTCATGCACATCGGATTCGGATGTTGGTTTAGAAAATTGGCAGAATAGACTTTATGAAGTTTCATCTCACAGATGTGCATTTATGACTAAGTCACTGTGATGGATTGGCATAGAGGTTAAGGATATTCTGTCGTTTGATGGCTTAGCATATGTCAATGACTTTTTACAGCAGTTTGAGCAGGAAATCCCTCATGAGCAGAGGATGGCAGCTATTGACCTTGCAGTAAGAGCCACACCTGCAAGATGGTGGCATGCACATAAAGAAAACATCGCATCATGGGATGATTTTAAGAGATTGATGGTGATCAGATTCTCTAATGACAGGGAGCATTTACAGCATAAATATACAGGAGAAAGTGACCCCAGGTCACATATTAAGATTTGTGAACAGAATTGGTTGGACATTCCAGAGGATGAATGGGTTCACCTATTCATTCACACTTTAGACACAGTCCCAAGGAACTGGTACACTGAGACAGAGTTCTGCAGAGGAACAATTACATGGACACTTATGATAGACAACTTTGTACTCACTTTCACTTTTGAATTTGAGTATCCAAGCATTGATCAGGCTCTAAAGATTATAGAGACTAAGATATTTGATGATTGTACCCTACTAGTGTATGATCAGCCTGATTGGGCCATCCAGTTAGAACATGCGCTAGAGTGTTACAATTTCGCAGCAGATCCAGGTGATGAGGATGAGAATCTTTGCAGTATCAACATTCCAGAGTCAGAAGGGACTCGCGAAGTTGATGGACCAAAGCTAGAGATTCCAGCTGTCATAGTGTTGGTCAATTTTAATGTTACTTAATTAACCTCAATTTAATTATCAACCGGGCAATCGCAAACTTTGAGCTGCTACACTATATGTGCAGGCAAGATAGTGTTAAAACAACCCTAATATTTCATAGAAATTCCACCTACAGCAATCTTTTCAGAGAAGTCCTACGGATAAAACAAACCCTACAACAATCCCTTAAACATTCCACAATCCACACTCAGCTACAGTGCTCATAATCTATTCTAAAACTGAAAGAGTTTAATAAATAACTTTGATTTGAAAACTCCACTATAATCCTACGAGAATTAATGCTTCACTTCACACAAATACTGCTAAAATTATTGCCAGAATAACACCTGTAATCTCTTGACTTTAAATAGTCAACACACAACCTGTTATAATGAGTCTTGGCTGGTTATTATTATTCAAATATACTCTGTTTTATTTATGCACATTAATGCACACAGGAAAAAGGCCAAGGTTATCCAAGCAATACTCATTAATCAATAATAGGACTGTATGAAAAATATTCAATAGTTCTGGTTTGCATGTGCACACTGTGAAGCTGGTGTTAATTCAGGAAAGCAATATTATAAACTAGGGTCTTCTCCAAACTCAAACAGCCTGATTTCTTCTGATTTAATTACTTGTTTTAAAAAATTATCAAAGCCCTATGTGCTCTATAAATTCCAATCTTAAATCCTTCTACAAAATATCACAAGTGCTATGCAATTTNAATTATCAAAGCCCTATGTGCTCTATAAATTCCAATCTTAAATCCTTCTACAAAATATCACAAGTGCTGTGCAATTTTAACAAGATACCCTACAGCTCTACAAATTTAAAAATGAAAAGGATGAGCTGTTCATTAACTATTTCTACGCTGTAACAAAAATTACCCTACAGCTCTGCGAACTTAAAATTGAAAAGAATGAGCTATTATTAACTATTTCCAACAGCTAGAGTCAACCAAATTGCCAATACTGCGCTGCATACTGGGAATCAAAGAAAACATTTAAATTCACGCCATTTCCTTAATCTATTTTACAGC
>LPNX010672937.1:497452-666711 GCA_001517045.1 Pseudotsuga menziesii | reverse complement strand
TTGTTCTTGTGATACTGTTTCTTTCAGTGATCCTGTTTTATATGCTTTTTTTATGAAAAATGAAATGATATACTGATGTCTTAGCTAAGCATATGAAAATTTAACATGGTATAAGAGCTAACCTGAATAGGGCAGATTTCACAAGTTACAGAAGCCGGGGCTTCTTATTTTTTGGTTCTCTCTCCACAATCAATCAGCAAAAGAAGGCTAGGCTGACTCTCCTTTGAAGGGTGCATCGTTCTGTCGAAGATGAATTTGATTTCGAGCATTTTCAATTTTCGATGTGGAAATCAGGGCTTTCTACAGAAGAGGAATTTTTGAGTGAGACCAGCATAGGATTTTTCTCCTCATCAAAACCGAAGTTTAGAGATCTAGATCAAGAATTTTGGTTGGGTGAATCTCCGGGAAAGTCAAACCCTAGTTTGACCCCGAGCTAGAAAAACCCTAATTACTAAAACTGCTACATTTTGGAACATTCGCGATATTCCGAGATTGGCGAAGTATCAGGAGCTGAAACTTTCAGGGGCCGAAGATAAAATCTAGATTAACACTGTGTCCAAAATTCATCTTCCGATTCGTTGTATTCCAGGAGATATGTTCTCTCCAAGTTAGGGTTCCAGCCTCTTCCAGAATTCATCCCTAAACAGGACACCTGGGGAGAATTGAAATATCTTGGGCTATATAGGTACAAATGGAATTCCTGAAAATTTTATATAGAGGGCATGGACTTTAATTTTTTTGGTCCAAATTTCAGACTTAGAAGATGAACCAGCGACACGTGGCATGCTGTAAAACTTCGTTGTTCTGAACAGTCCTGTAACAGGTCACCTTGGGAAAAGGATCATAAATCCAAAATGGAGAAACAAATTCTGATGAAATCTATGGTGGTGGATCAAGGACATGTGAGGTTACCACAGTAAAAAATTTCAGACATAGAGGAGCAGAAATTTCGGAGATATCATAGAAACAGTAACTGGCATTTTTGCAGAAGAAATTGGAAAATTAGGGCTTCCTGTTCCGGGAGCTTCCCTCCACTGTTTTCAGAAATGGAGTACATTGGACAGCTCCATTTGAAGAGATATATCTGTCTAGGAAATTATATCTGAAAGATTCCAAGTTTTTGAAATTAGGGTTTCTGTGACAAACCCTAGATCAGTTAGCTTCGGAACCAGGACGGATACCTCAAATCGGTAAGATCTAATCCTTTGCTATGTTCATTTGAGGTTCTCTTTTCAAAGTCATCTATGACATCAACTTGATGGTAAGCTTGGTGAAGTTGACAACTTCCAAGCCTAGAAGTATATGACCTCTCTGAAGAAAATAGATTGGACACCTACATGAGCATAGAGGTTCCAGTTTCAGAGGGAGATGAGGCTAGAAGCCTTTCTCAAGAAGAACTTGGTCAAATCCCAGAAGATCATTGATGATTCAGTTACGAATCAACTTGTACTACAAGTGTCTTCCCTAAAGACATTGATGAGGGTTGATTTCTTGACCAAGCTATTTGAAGGGAAGAACATAGATCAGAATATGACCTTAAGAAACCAGCTGAAGAATGTGAAGATCCAGAATGCAGAGACCATGCAGTCATAAGGATATCTCAAATCAAAGAACAACTTCAAGCGGGGATAGAAGAAGTGAAGAATGCAGAAGTGGTGATGGCCACCTTGAATGGCCTCCCTGGATCATAGAATTCATTCATTTAAGAAATGTGTTCCAGAAGGAAGTGATTACTTTCAGCAGACTTTGGGAAGAAGAAGAAGCTCGTCTCTGAAGATCAAGCTCTCATCTTCCAAAGAAGATTCCTCAATCAATGAGAAATGTGAAGATCTCAACTCTTGAAGAACTTCTTATCCACCTCAGCATTTGGATAAGAAACGATGCTAAAGAAGACGATGAAGCTGAAGACTCAAGAAGGAATATACCCATGAAGCAAATAAAGATAAGTATTCAATTGTCATTTCATAATATTGTTTTGTTATACATTTGATTATATTCAGTGATGTGTTATTCATGATAGATTATTTGCATTAATGACTATATACTACTAATATGCATGTGATGGGTAAGTAGCTCATGGTGCTATACAACTGTCCATTGTTACTTATCAAACCTTTTTGCTGAGATATTGGATTAGTGCACAATCTCAATAATGTCATGGTGTAAATGGAAGGCATCTAGAAAGTTTATGTGAGATATGGATGAATATTGTATTGACTAAACAATTGCATGATGTATAAGCATTTGTCGTTGTGCATATGTTTTATGAAATAGTTCTAACCATGCAACTGGTACATTTGAATTGCAAGAAAGGTCATGAACAACCTCCTACAAGAAAAGAAGGATGAGACTTGTTCCACTCCAATAAACATGAATCTAAGGCTCCCAGGGTCAGAGACACCATGACGGAAGAAAGAGCTTCAGAGAGTGGTAGATCCACCTTGAAGGATGAAGACCACCATGGGTACAAGAGATAACTCAAGATGAAGAAAAGAATGATATGAAAGAAGCTATGATCAAAGAATAACAATTGATCATGGGAAATGATGTATACGATATGATGGAACAAGTGTACAAAGCAAGGTTCATGATTCTCCCCAGAAAGAATAGATTATGACATGACATACTCTATTGACCAGTATATATCAAGCATATAACCATCTATACAGAATGAAGAGGGAATATGATACTCCACTTCAGGGGGAGTGACTACAGAAAATTATATCTGACTTCGACATGGTACGACATGATGGATAGCTTTGTGATGGATGGAGACTTTACCAAGAGTAAAGTGGGTTCCAACCTTCAAGGTTGATTGCAGAAGACTAGGATATGTTGATGACCTGAGAAGACAAACTCATAGAAGATGTTGTGATACTAGAATGATGCTTGGGATATAGTACTCAAACCAAAAAGCAAGAATGTGGTATCTTCCAAATGGATTTGCAAGATAAGATATGTTGCTGATAGAAGTAAGGTAAGAGTTGCGACTAGAGGTTTCTATCAGAAAGAGGGAATTAATTCTGAAGAGACACTTACTCATGGAAAGCAAGAAGAAACTAACAGAAGAATTTGAGATGAAAAACCTTGGGTTAATGCATTATTTCCTAGGTCTGGAAGTATGGAAAAGTTCAGAAGGAATCTTTCTCAACCACGGAAAGTATGTGGTAGAGATATTGAAGAGATGCAAAGTCATGGCCACACCCATGGACTCCAACCTGAAGCTGTTAGCTGATGACTCATTAGAGTTAGTGGTTGTGACTCACTACAGATAGATTATTGGGTCATTGATGCACTTAACAAATACCAGACCAAACATTTGTTTTGCTGTGAACACCTTAAGTCAATAACTTGTTCAACAAAGTCCGGTTCACCTAGTAGCTGCAAAACATGTGATGAGATATCTGAAAGGGACTATAGACTTTGGTCTATACTATGATGGTAGCCATGAGTATAGATTGTATGGCTACATAGATGCAGATTGGGCTGGAAGTAGCTCAGATAGGAAAAGCACATCAGGTATATGCTTTTGTTTGAAGTCTGCTATGAGTTCATGGTTTAGCAAGAAACAGTCCAGTGTTTCTCTTAGCACGGTTGAAGCAGAATACATAGCAGATTGCTCTACTAAGTTGTGAAGCCATATGCCTTCAGAAGCCGATATTAGGGACCTTTGACCTGAAGATGGATACAACAATGATTCTATGTGATAACCACTGTTGTGATGACAAAGAACCCTATGTTCCACGTAACACGTAGAATCCAATATTTCTACATACAAGATAAGATGAAGATAATGATACTGTAGATGAAGATGATGGCGATTTAGTATTTCTATACTGAATATAGAGATGATGATGTTTCAGTATTCCCATACTGAAGATATAGATGATGATGATTTCAGTATTCCCATACTGAAGATATAGATGATATTTCAGTATTTACATACTGTAGATATAGATGATGGTGATTCAGTATTTCTATACTAAATATAGAGATGATGATGATTTCAGTATTTCTATACTGAAGATATAGATGATGATGCTTTTAGTATTCACATACTAGAGATACAAATGGTGATAGATTTGTATTCATATATTGAAGACATAGATGATGATGGTTTGGATGATGATGTACCGACGAAGCCTCTGCCTCGAGTAGAGTTTGAACACTTTCAAGACAAGCTTGGTGTTGTTCGGAAAGACCTTCCTCGAAAGGGGGAGTAGCGATGCTGCAGAGGGATTGTATCATCTTGGGACATCTATCCATAATAGATCCGGTGACCTCGGTCATTGAGAACGTGATGGGATTGTATCATCCTTGGGCACCTTCCCTAAAGTGATCCGGAGACCTCGGTCTTTGAGAATGAAGAGGGATTGTATCATTCCGGGACATCTGTCCATAATAGATCCGGTGACCTCCGTCATCGAGAACGTGATGGGATTGTATCATCCTTGGGAACCTTCCCTAAAGTGATCCGGAGACCTCGGTCTTCGAGAATGAAGAGGGATTGTATCATCCTAGGACATCTGTCCATAATAGATCCGGTGGCTTCGGTCCTCGGGAATGTGGTAGGATTGCATCATCCTTGGACATAGTCCTAAAGTGATAGGGAGTGATTATCCCGTAATTGTATCCGGTGACTTTAGTCGTCGAGAATGTGGTAGGATTGCATCATCCTTGGACTCAAGTCCTCAAGCGATAGGGAGTGATTATCCCGTAATTGTATCCGGTGACTTCGGTCGTCGAGAATGTGGTAGGATTGCATCATCCTTGGACTCAAGTCCTAAAGTGATAGGGATTGATTATCCCATAATTGTATCCAGTGACTTCGGTTGTTGAGAATGTGGTAGGATTGCATTGTCCTTGGACTTAGTCCTAAAGTGATAGGGAGTGATTATCCCGTAATTGTATCCGGTGACTTCGATCGTCGAGAATGTGGTAGGATTGCATCGTCCTTGGACTTAGTCCTAAAGTGATAGGGACTGATTCTCCCGTAATCAATCCGGTAACTTCGGTTGTCGAGAATGTGGTGGGATTGTATCATCCCTGGACTTTAAGTCCAAAAGTGATCCAAAGACTTTTAGTCTTTGAGTTGTGGATTGCAGGTTGTTGCTGATGATGATGATGCCGTACTGATCGAAAGATCAGAATATGATGATGATGACATACTGATCTAAAAGATCAGAGTATGACGATGACGCACTATGATTATGATGTTTCTGATCTAAAGATCAGAGTATTATGATGTTGTTTCTATGTTGATGATGTTTCTGATCGAAAGATCAGAGTATGATGATGATGTTTTTGATCGAAAGATCAGAATGTGATGATGATTATGATTGACAGATCAAAATATGATGATGATGATGTTGCTGTTGATCGAAAGGTCAAGGTGCTGAAGATGTTGGTGTTGATCGAAAATTCAAAGTGCTAAAGATGTTGCTGATTGAAAGTTCAAAATGCTGAAGATGTCGTTGCTGATCGAATAGTCAAATTGCTGAAGATGTTGTTGATCGAAAGGTCCAAGTGCTGAAGATGTCGTTGCTAATTGAAAGATCAAAATGCTGAAGATGTTGTTGTTGATCGAAAAGTCAAAGTGCTGAAGATGTTGCTGATCGAAAGTTCAAAATGCTGAAGATGTTGTTGCTGATCGAACAGTCAAATTGCTGAAGATGTTGCTGATCGAAAGGTCCAAGTGCTGAAGATGTCGTTGCTAATTGAAAGATCAAAATGCTGAAGATGTTGTTGATGATGAAGACTGAAGATTGAAGATGAAGACTACATGATGTTGAAAAGATTCCAATGATTTATAGATGTGTTACCCTGCTGATGTTGATGATGTCCGCTATCTCTAGTATTGTTGTTGTTGATGTAGAATACCCTTCTCGTTAAGGGGGAGTGTTGAAATATTGTAACTTCGAAGAATATTCTTTATGTATCTTTTGTGGTCCCCAATGGTCCAACCGGGAGAACCACTTGTATTACATTGTACCGCGATGCTCCTAATCGAAAGAACTAATAAGAGTCATGAGGTAGTCCCCTCTAATTGTAAAGGTGGGTCATCAGCACCCTAGTGTGGTTACTTGAGCCTACATGTGTAACTCGAGCCTACATGAGTTAACTTAAGCCGACATGTTAATTGAGTAAACTTTAAGTAAACGGATGAATATAAATAGAGGTGTAGTGCTCCTCATTTGAGACACACACACTCACTTGGAATAGCGCACTTATAGAGGAGAGAAGTTGCTGGAGAAGGAGGAGAATCAGGCTTTTGATCTCCTTGTTGGTTTTACCTTTTTCCCTTTTGGGGCATCTATATTGAGGAAGATTTTGCTGGGTTTTTCCCTTTAGGGTTTTCCCAGGATAAATCTGTGTTGTTCTTGTGATACTGTTTCTTTCAGTGATCCTGTTTTATATGCTTTTTTTATGAAAAATGAAATGATATACTGATGTCTTAGCTAAGCATATGAAAATTTAACAGCAGACACGGATCGACAGGTAAGTTTTGATCAAGATGTTGGCAGGGATTGGCAAGGTGGTGCTTCCCAAGCATATAGCCAATTATTGACATGAGATTAGACAAATTATTTTGGCGGTGTTGATTATGATTGGGAAGGTGGTGCTTCCCAAGAATTTATTAATTTTGTTATGAATCAGATGCATAATGAACTTCTTAAACTGGAAGGAAGAGACCTCAATGGATCTCGTGGCAGAAAAATTGTCATTAGTTATAGTTAGTGGGGATGATGATTGGGAGACCGTTGGCCCTAACAATCAAGTTGCAATAATTGGAACGCAAGGCTTTGTAGAGTTAGAATTAAGTGCCATCTTTGGAGGGAAATTGAGGAGTGTTGTCAAATCAAAAGATAACAAGGTGTCAATTACAATTCCATCATTCTTGTTACTTCCCTTGGACATTTTACCAGAAGCTATTAATGCTATTAAGGATGCTCTTCATTTTTTTTTCTTCACCGGAATCAATTGAACGTTATAGAATTTCAGCAGGAAAGGAAAGGGTTGTAAGTGCAAGAAAAGCTGTAAAACTACAAACATTTCCTAAGGCGTTGATATTGCACTTAATATGCTTCAGATTTGGAATTATAGACAATGGAAAACTACATAAACCTATACACTTCAGTACTGAGATTATTTTAGGTTGTAATTTGTTCGTGTCTTCGAGAACTAAAGGTCCGAGATATGAGTTAGTAGCTACTGTAACCCACCATGGGAGGGACCCTTCCAAGGGGAATTATACAACTGACACTAAACATTTTGATTTTTGGTGGCTGTGAGTTGATGATGCAGTTGTGTCTATTGTGATTTTGAACAAAGTATTGCATGATCAAGCATACATTTTATTTTATAAATAGATGTAAATTCTACGAGTGTAACAATATGCTGCAGCTACTAAGCTATGGCAAGACGGTGTGCAAGATTACATCAAGCATGCTTCAAATAATTTGGTAAAATTTAGTGATTTCATAGAATAGTTTGATAACCATGCAAGCTCAGTTGCATAGAATGTTCCAGCTACAATGTCTAAGGGAGGCTTAGCGGATATATAAGATCTTCTACAGTGTGCATACACCCTTCACTGCAGAAAATAAATATTGAAAAAGGAGATAATTATTCTGGCTGATTAGATTATGATAGCAGTGGCTCTAGTGATATAACTGCAGATCCCAATGGTTGAGTGAAGACTAAGTTCATCCTTGACATGTTGTCCCTTTATATCCAATGCCATAAACAAATCTGCAAGGAGATTTAGATATCCTTCTTTGGCTTCTCTCATTTGAAAGTTGACCATGGGAAAGTTGAGCCAATAGCCCTGAAGTGACAATATGTAGATTGATGCACCCATGCAAATCTAGAAGGTTGTGATGATGTGGGCTGTGTGTAGAGGAAGCGTGTAGAAGTAGCTATCATGAAATTAGTTATCATGGAATCTATAGATAACATATACCATGAAAAAATGTAGAAGTTGTGCTAATGAATCACGTGAAGATGATGCCCACATTTTGCTTGCATCAACAAGGAGAGAATATCTAAAGTTGGTGTAGCCAGATCCTGTATAATATCCCAATATATTGAGGTCTAATTTTTTTGTGTCTCCTTGGGTTTGAATGACTAAGATGGTATTTATAGTTCCTTTTGTATTTCTTAGTTTCCATGTTATATCATAATGAATCCATAATGCATGCAATAAATAAGGAAACCAAACTTAATAATTAAAACACTAATTACCAAATCCACGCATAACAAATCTGCATCTTTATTTTAAGTAAATAACTGTTATTACATGCATGTAGTGTACCTTTGATGGAAAATCCGAGATAAACAGAACAACAACAGTAGTTGGTGTGGTCCAAGCAACAGATTTTTGTTCCAGTTCTCCTTCAAAGCTGTAAACACAGCTTGTATTATTGCACCCTCCTCAAAGTTTTTATTACCACTTGTTCATAGGTGTGATGTGTGCATGCCCCATTTCCTATTTTTACCTCTATTTGTAGATCATAATTTAGTTATTTTAACAGGTATTAATGGAATTCTGAAAGTGATTCCTATAGCAGCACTCTACCCCTCCAAACTCAATTCAAATGTCAATATATTACAGACCCTAGTGGCCTTCAAAGATGATCATGAATTTCTTTATACATTTCCCAACAGAATATAGCAGCTTAACGTTTCGTCTCCTTGCATATCCGTTTTTATGCTCATAGAAACACTCTCCTATAGCCGATCCTTCCTTCCCTTTAGGATTGTTAAAGGTGGGAATTCTACACATGAAAAATATGTGTAACTCTTTTATTTTTAGTTGTAGTGATAGGTAGGTAATAGAATTAGAGTTTAATTGAAATGACCAAGGAGAATTGGCCTTGGAACAACAACAAATAAACCAATCAAGCATCCAAGTCCTGGATTCAATGCATTCAAGTCCAGATAGCCATTAGAGAAGCATGGTCTTGGCCTTAACAAAGTAAGAGAAAAGACTTAATTTTGATTTCTGTAGAGAATTCATGTTGGTGAACCAAGTGGGATATAGGCCCCTTGAGCACAGATCAAGTGCAAAAAGACATTTGCTAAGATAATGACACTAAAAACATACAAAGAAAGGAGTTGTAACATAATATGGAGTTAAAAATCAAGATGAGAGGTGTAATTAGTGACATATTTTCATTTATAGTAACAATAAGATATGATACCTTAAAAACAAATAAAAGACACTAACAAACCTCAAGATATCAAGGCTTGGAGTTGAAGTGCCTCTTTGTTTCACAGAAAATATTATAGCTTCAGATTCCATTTAGGAGAAAAATTTATAATCAGTAAATTCCAAGGCATTGTTATCATGGATCTAAGTATATCTCAATGTATACACACGCATATCAAAATATCACTAGAACCTTAACATTCATAAGTCCTATAATAATAAAAAAAATCCTGAAGACCAACAAACAAAGGGTGTATCAGAAAAAAAAAAATTTCCATACATGTCCTCCAAAGAGCTAACAGACACACACAGAAAAACAATTCATATTATTACAAAAAATTAGAATATTTTTATGAAAGGAGGGTAGAATTTCCTTCCATTCTGAGTTCCTCCACAAAAAACACAAGGTTGGCTAGAGAAAACATCTTTAAACAACTCATCATCCTTTGTATTGTATTTCCTATAAACATGGTGGAAGGAGGTATAATGAAAAATACTAGAATCTTTCTTGGTTTGGTATAGTAACAAGCATTAAAGATGGCTTTGAAATCTAAAAGCACATGTTACAAATTCCATTAGCAACTTTGAGTCTACAAACACTTAAAGTTTTAGCACATTTTTCCATTTTCCAACTTCAATAGGAGTTTTAGGGCATGAAACTCTTCCCAATTATTGCTACCAAAGCCCATGTGCCCCTTGAAAAAGGTTTGAAGTAGGAAAAACAAATAAAATACCTTTGCACCGCTGCACCACAGATATTGGGATGGGAGCTTGAATTTTTTCTCATCTCTTTCTGTTTTCGTAAGGTTTTGGGATTTTATTGTTCCAAGCATTTGTAAAATTCGGAAGAACATGTAAGAAAATTTTGAAAAATGATCAATTCACTATAGTGAGAAGCCATAGATTCCTTGTAGTTAAATGTTGAATAAATATGTGACATGTATAAACCAAGAATTTGTAACTAGGTTTACAACTTAAATGTTGTTTTCAGGCATGCCTCTAATAGTTTTAGTAGGCACCAAGGTAATTTTGTTTAAATGCCCACTTCACTAAAGAGTCCCATATCTATAACAAGTCCTCAATTTCATGTAATTAAATGATTTTTTTTTGTTCAGAGGTTCATTTAAATATGCCACATGTGGTATGTCGAGATCACCTGGACTTCCACCTGGGTTGTCACTATTTCCAGAATGTTCACTTGCCCTCGAATGTGGTGAAAAAATGTCTTTGGAAGTGGGGTTGATCTTGGGATTGAGCACTGACCCATTGACTGTTAGTTTTTCAACATTTAAGCTAGCATTATGTTAGGATATTTTCACTGAGAGAATAACAAGCACAACAATAACATAAGCACATCACATGAGACAAGAGACACAAAGAGTTTTGATAGGGGAAACCATAAATGGAGAAAACCCCTCAACTTCCTCTAAGATAGTATCACCACAAGATGTGAAACCAAAAACAGTAAGATGACCTCCCAACACAACAGCAGCCTTCTGTCTTCTGTCAAGCCAAAGTATTTCCTTCTCCAAAGGTGCGCCACTTTTGAGAGAGCAAGTGATGTAATTCACAAGTGATAAATAGAGGGACTCACACTCTCTATTTATATTAGTCTGTTCACTTGAATTGCCATTTCACACATAGGCTCGACCTAATAATTACTACTCGAGCCTACACCTTAATTAGTGTATAATAACTCAAGTGCCCCAAAATTGTGGGGACTTACCTAATGACTTGATATGACTTGTTTACATTATTAATCCTCCCAATAGGAACATCGGGGCATGACCACATGACTCAAATACATAATAGAGACATCACGGAATAAACATCGGGTTACAATACATAAGATACATAGAAGAATACATTCTGAAGTTACATATACATCAACACTCCCTCTTAACTAGGAAGGTATTCTTTCAACACAATTTTCAGCACTGGTCTTCTTCTCTGCATCAACTGGATCATCTCATCTTTAAGTCATCTTCGTCTTCAAGTCATCTGGATCTAGATCATCTCTCGATCTGGATCATCATCACTGCTGGATCTGGATCATCACTGGATCTGGATCTTCATCACTGCTGGATCTGGATCTTCATCACTACTGGATCTGGATCATCACTCGATCTAGATCTCATCACTAGACTGGATCTTGATCATCACTCGATCTGGATCATCATCACTGCTGGATCTGGATCATCACTCGATCTGAATCTCTCGGAGTCATCATAACTGGATCTGGATCATAGCTCGATCTTGATCTCCTCTGGTCATCATCAAGTGTGTACTATCTCTTCATAGGAAGTTCTACAGAGCCAGCCCTTTTTCATGCTAGTTGTAGGCCTACTCTCATGTAGGTCTTCGCCCAGCACTTACATCTGACCTGCTCGTCAGAAAGGCACGCCCAACACTTACATCTGACCTACTCGTTAGAAAGGCACACCCAGCACTCACATCTAATCATGTAGTAAACTACAATCACATTAGAAAGGCCCAGCACTTATATCTGACCTACTCGTCAGAATGGCATCACATCCACCCAAGCTAGAACCACCTCCGCCACAATGATGAAAGAACTCTGTTCTCTTCACCCAGGCTGGAGCCACATCCACCATAATGATGGAAGACTTTCAACCAGGCTGGAACCACATTCGCCACAATGATGAAAGAACTCTGTTCTTTTCACCCAGGCTGGAACCACATTCGCCACAATGAAGAAATATTTCTGCACTTTCACCCAGGCTGGATCCACATCCGCCACAATGATGAAAGACTTTCAACCAGGCTAGAACCACTTCCGCCACAATGAAGAAAGATTTTTGCACTCACATCTAACCTGGTAGGAACTAAATCCTACACCCTAGTCAGAATGGCCCCCAATCCATGACTGAGCTACCTGGTAACGGACCAGGCACCTCCACTCTCCCAGAGGGTGGTAGTTGCCCTTACATATGTCCTACTCGATAGAATGGCCAGCACTCACATCTGTCATGGGAGGAACTTAATCCTTTAGCCATGACCAGAATGGCTCAGCCCTTACATCTGACCTGCTCATCAGAATGGCTATCAATCTTAGCACTCATGTCAGTCATGGAAGGAACCAATCCTCTCACCATGACGGAATGGCTCAGCCCTTACATCTGAACATGGGAGGAACCAATCCTCTCACCATGTCAGAATGGCTATGGATCTCATCACTTTCTCTGGGAGGAAGCCTCGATCTGGAGAACACCAAGTCTCTCTCAAAGTACTTGAACTTCAGCCTAGCCAATGGCTTCATCAATACATTAGCTATATGTTCCTCCGTCGCAACATACAGGAGCTTCACTGCTCCTCTCTACACCATATCCCTGATATAGTGATACTTGATCTCGATATGCTTCAACTTGTGATGGAACAATGGATTCTCTGACAACTTCATGCAACTCTGGTTGTCACAATGTATACAAGTAGCATCCAACGGGAGATCAAATATATCAGACAGTAGCTTCCGCAGCCATGCTGCCTCACAACTAGCTGAACAAGCTGCGACATACTCTGCTTTAGCTGTACTTAGTGCCACATAGGATTGCTTCCTGCTAAAACAAGAGATCACACCTGATCCCATACTGAAGCAACATCCCGAAGTACTCTTCCTGTCGACGGCACTGCCTGCCCAATCTGAATCAACATAACGCTCTAGGTTAATCTTCTGATTCACATCGTACTTGAGTCCATAATCAACTGTACCCCTGCAAGCTTTGCAACCATCAAGTGAACATGTCTCAATGTTTTCACAGCAAAGCAAATATCTGGTCTCAGGTACATCAAGGACCCAATCATCTGACGATACATCATAGCATCAACCATCTCGGATGAAGCATCACTCAATAGCTTCATGTTCAATGCCATAGGTGTGGTCATGCAGTCCATCATCCCAAATCTCTTCAGGATCTCTACTGCATACTTCCCTTGTCCAAGGAAGATTCCATCCATACTCTGCCACACTTCCATGCCTAGAAAAATAGTGCATCGACACATAACAGGAACATCACTGGTCTTCTGCCTTCAACCTTGAAGCAAAGGTTGGAAACCAATTTACTCTCAGTAAAGCCTAGAGTCATTAGTAATATGCCCATCCTGTTGTACCATGTTGAACCTCAAGATATTCTGTACTCACTCCCTCTAAAATGGAGCATCATACTCCCTTTGTCTCTTGTACTCTATGCACTGAAACATTCTGTACCGAAGTGACAAGTAGCTTCCTATGCTACTAATATTCTATGTGATCATCTAGTGTATAGACTTGCATCTTCAACCTTGTAGCAAAGGTTAAGATCTTCATCAATCTCATCATGTATGTGTTTCAACTCTTACTAGCTACAAATGTCTCTTCGTAGTCTAGGCCTTCCTTTCCTGAGAAGCCTCATGCTACAAATCTTGCTTTGTATCCCACGATGTTTCCATCTACTGCATGATGGAACTACGAACTTTTCTTCAGGTCTCGATACTACGCCCTGACATCATTCTTCTTGAACTAGTCTTCCCTTTCTTCTTGGAGGCTGGAAGGTTCTGCATCAATGATGTCACTGCACTCGTCATATTATTCTTTATTTTAAAATGTCATCACTTTCTCTTCAGAACAAGTCTTCATTCTTCTTTGCTTGTAGGCGATTATGTATGCGGTCTTTCCTACAAGTCAAATGCAATTGTATGGTTAGAAACATTTCATAAGGAATATTTATACTGGCAAACACTTATGCATAAATATATGATCATGCAACTACTTTAGACAATACAACATTCATCCATATCTCATTGAAACTTTCTAGATTCCTTCCATCTCTACCAGGACAACATTGAGATTGTGCACTAATCCAATATGTCAGCAAAGAGGTTTCATTCTAGATAAGTAGCAATGGAGAATTTGTATAGCCCCATGAGCTACTTACCCATCACATGCATATTAGTAGTATACTGTCATTAATGCAAACATCCTATCATGCATAATACAATAACTGAATATAAACAAATGCGTAACAAAAGAATATCATGAAATGACAATTGAATACTTATCTTTATTTGTTTCGAGGGTAGACTCCTTCTTGAGCCTTCAGCTTCATCGTCTTCTTCATTCATAATCACATCATTTCTTATCCAAATGCTGAGTTGGATAGGAGGTTCTTCAAGATTTGATTTCTTCATATTCCTCATTGCTTGAGGGATCTTCTTTGGATGGTGAGAGCCGGATCTTCAAATGCTCCCATCTTATCTTCTCTTCTTATGGGTAGAGATTCTTCTTCTTCCCAAAGTTTGTTGAAAGTAATCATTTCCTTCTGGAGCACATTCCTTGAATGAATGAATTCCACGATCCTGGGAGGCCATTCAAGGTGGCCATCACCACTTCTGCATTCTTCACTTCTTCTTTAGGTCATATTCTGATTTTTGTTCTTCCCTTCAAATAGCTTGAAATTCTGGAATAGCTTTGCTTGCAATAGGTAGTGCTCTTTAGTGCACATGTGCAAGCCTTCTATGCCAAAGCTCATTTGGCTCTACCGTATCATGGATCAAGGCTTGTTCTGGATAGCCCTTCAATTTTTACAATCCTCCTTCTTGTTCTCTAATCACTACCACATCATCGATAGTCTTTCCTTTTAGCCATATGATAACTTGACCATCTATGAATGCAATCCACATTCCTTTTACATCAATGCTGAAATGGAGAGAAGGTTCTTCTTGAATCCTGGAACAAACAATACTTCTTTCATTGTTAGAGACTTACCAGAGTCTAGCTTGTATGAAGATTCCCCACTACCTTTTATTGGATATTGGTAGTCATCTCCTAGTTTCACCTTGTGAGGTGATTCATGTTCTGAGAGTCTTACAAAGGATTCCTTAAATCCCGTCATATGTTTGGAAGCCCCACTATCTATAATCCAATCATCACTTCCATGAGTAATGTTACCTATGAGAGCTATTATCAGAACATATTCATCCTTGCTTGAAGAATCTTCACTTTCATATCTGGATCTCTTTCTAGATGGTTCATCATCCTCTAAGCATGATGTCTTCTTTGGCCTTGACCAAGTTCATCCTGTGAAATGCTTCTAACCTTGTCTCCCTCTGAAACTGGAACCTCTATACTCATGTAGGTGTTCAATCCATTTTCTCCAGAGAGATCAAATACTTCCAGGATTGGAAGTTGTCAACTTCACCAAGCTTATCATCAAGCTGATGTGATATATCATATTGAAATGAGAACCTCAAATGTAAATAGCAAAGGATTATATCTTACCGATTTGAGGGGTTCGTCCTTGTCCCGGAGTTTGCTGATCTAGGGTTTGTCACAGAAACCCTAATTTTCAAAACTTGGAATCTTTCAGATCTTATTGGATAAATAGATATATCTCTTCAAATGGAGCTGTCCAATGTACTCCTTTTCTGAAAACAATGGAGGGAAGCTCCCAGAACAGGAAGCCCTAATTTACTGATTTCTTCTGTAGAATTTCCTGTTACTGTTTCTGTGATATATCTTAAATTACTAATCCTCTATGTCTGAAATTTCTCACTAAGGTAACCTATAATGTCCCTGATCCAAAAACATAGGTTTCATCAGAATTGGTTTCACCATTTGAGATTTATGATCCTTTTCCCAAGTTGACCTGTTATGGGACTGTTCAGAATAGCGAAGTTGTATGGCATGCCACGTGTCAATGGTTCATCTTCTAAGTTTGGTATTCATACCACAGAAATTAAAGTCCGTGCCCTTTATCTTTCGGAATTCCATTTGGACCTCTGTAGCTCAATATATTGCAGATATCCCCAGATGTCCTGTTCAGGGATGAATTCTAGAAGAGGCTGGAACCCTAACTTGGAGAGATCATATCTCCTGGAATACAGCGATTATGAGTCGGATTTTCGGAATCAGGCTTCATTAGGATTTTATATTCAGCCCCTAAAATTTTTAGCTTTTGATACTTCGTCAATATCAGAATATAGCGACTGTACCAAAACTTAGCAGTTTTAGTATTTAGGGTTTCTCCTAGCTCAGGGTCAAACTAGGGTTTGACTTTCCTGGAGTTTCACCCAACCAAATTTCTTGATCCAGGTCTCTAAAATTCGGTTTTGATGAGGAGAAAAATCCTATGCTGGTCTCACTCAAAAATTCCTCTTCTGAAGAAATCCCTAATTTCCACATCGAAACTGAAAATGCTTGAAATTGAGTTTCGCATCGACAGAAAAATGCACCCTTCAATGGAGAGTCATCCTAGCATACTTTTGCTGAAAATATATGGAGGAAGATCCAAAAAATAGGAATCCCTAGTTCCTGTAGCTGCACAATGTCTTCTTCTCAGGTTATCTCTGATACCATGTTAGTTTTTCAACATTTAAGTTAGCATTATGTTAGGATCTTTTCACTGAGAGAATAACAAGCACAGCAATAACATAAGCACATCACATGAGACAAGAGACACAAAGAGTTTTGATAGGGGAAACCATAAATGGAGAAAACCCCTCAACTTCCTCTAAGATAGTATCACCACAATATGTGAAACCCAAAACGGTAAGATGACCTCCCAACACAACAGCAGCCTTCTGTCTTCTGTGAAGCCAAAGTATTTCCTTCTCCAAAGGTGTGCCACTTTTGAGAGAGCAAGTGATGTAATTCACAAGTGATAAATAGAGAGACTCACACTCTCTATTTATATTAGTCTGTTCACTTGAATTTCCATTTCACACGTAGGCTCGACCTAATAATTACTACTCGATCCTACACCTTAATTAGTGTATAATAACTCAAGTGCCCCGAAACTGTGGGGACTTACCTAATGACTTGATATGACTTGTTTACATTATTAATCCTCCCGATCGGAACATCGGGGCATGACCACATGACTCAAATACATAATAGAGACATCCCGGAATAAACATCAGGTTACAATACATAAGATACATAGAAGAATACATTCCGAAGTTACATATACATCAACATTGACCACAACTCGTTTGTCAAAAATTATGATAGGCCTTGAGGAGAACATAGTGTGGCCTTGGGTCTATAATATGTTACAAAAAATAAGTTTCCCAACAAGATGTATGGCCACCATGGCTATAATGTTTCTCATCTATAATGAAACCTTGTTGGATGTCTTAACACTCCATCAACCTTAGTGAACCAATACCTTGTTGGGAGTTGCTGTGAATTTTGGAATAACCAACCATATGTATTTCTGTGTGAAGTAGGTTGGCAAGGTGGATAGAATAGTCTGTACCAATTTGAATAGTGTAATAGGATTCAGTTGCATATTTTCCATTATTTTTGTTAGAACGTACCCTGGCCACTTTGAAGTTTACACATGTCAAATATTTCAGATTGAAGAGCATTTCATGTTGACTGTTAATAGATGTGCCTTGATCTTCTAGAATTTGAGCTGGTGAAAATCAAGGCTCAAATGTCACTCCATCCTTATTAGGCACTGATATTCAATGTTGCTCTAGGAAGTCCATCTGAACTGGCCATTATGAATTTTTTATTATCATGACTCAAAAGCTAGATGAGTAGGCTATTCTTTATCTTAAGGAAAGTAGAGATCTGAATAATGGAACTTTGTTGTTTTACAGTGTTTATAGAAGTGAATATTGTGTTTAGAGTTATTATGGAGTTTGAAGTGCCTTTATCACGTGTAACAGAAAGTGCAACATGTTACATGATGTAAACTCCCTTTGAAGATTTTATTAGTTTATTTGTTAGTGTGAAGTAGCCTAAAGTAAAGTAAAAGAGCTTAAGAGGGATGGAATTGAATGACAGGATACTTCACACAAGAGAAATTAAGTGCTACTTACCAGCATAAATTCATATTAACCTCTAGATCATAAATATTAAAAATCTAGCTGTAAATCTCTCACTTCCTAAATGATCAGGGGTTTTAAGATGGATTTATGATAGTCTTTGTATGGTTGACATTAATTGTTGGAAGTCTTCTTTTTTCCCATTTTAGTTTCTTAGTATTTCCCATAGACACAGTCTTGATGTGACAAATCTATGTAGAGTCTCCACACACATCATGTGACACAACCCTTTCACCATGGGCTGTAAGAGCAACTTGCTTCTCTCGGTGCAATTGCTTGCAAAAATCTGTGAAAAAATTGCTTTAAATTAAGTTTAACTAAATCCATTGATTTTGTTCCAATATTAAAATAACTTTTGATATTGATCCTTATTAGAACCATAGTAAAGAATTTAGTATGTTACATATCATACCATTGGATTTACTAAAAGAGATACTAGAACATGTTTGAAAACATTATACAAACAGTATGCGATATGACACTTGATGAGAAGAGCTTATTTTATGTATGCTTGGAAAAATTTACTCTAGTAACATGCAAGGTACATTAAGGGCCTGCATAATTTGTTCTGCACCACTTCATCCTTTGCGAGATGGCACTAGGAGTAACATCTATATGATTTAGATAATATCAATTACAATGTGGACTGCTATTGTGATCAATGGTCCAATTAATCTTACCAATCTCCTAGCAGCATTGCGGTCTTGAATTCTCCTTTATGCTTTAGCAGACAATATTGAGAAGAAGGAATGTAATGAGACAAGGAACTGAGCTTTTAGTAACATGATTCATTTAAGCAGGAAGAATTCATAAGCACATGCACTAGTTTTTTCTTCCAGGACAATTCACCTTATGGCAATTGAGCTAAGGACATTTGTGAAGTAATCAGAACAATAACTTTTTGACTAGATAAATCATAATACTAAATTTGAAATGGGATATCAAGTAAATAGGGTCATGTATTTTTCTTAAAATAGAAAAATGGTGTACTTCTTGAACTTAGGAAATTAACTGGCAATCTTGTGTCATTGTTGAATAATTCATTCGACAACTTATGGTATTAGATCTAATATTTACTTTGATAATAATAGAAATATTTAACTTAATACTTACTATGGACTTCTATTGCCATAGGAAGCTTATGTACATAATAGGATTTGAAGCATTTGTAGACATTTGAATATTCACATGTTGGAAAACATTAATATCAAGGCCAATGATAATGTATGAATGTGCCAAATAATTAGGATGTAGGAAGGCAATTTCATGGACAAAGACTGGGAAACATCTCTACTTAGATACCATCCTTTGGGAAAATCCTATTTAGTATAAATACAATAATCCTCTACATAATCAACCTGGTATTTCCTGACAATTGTAACGTTGGTCCTCTATTGTCATTGTGTGCAGGGCCGTAAAGGACAATTCTTCTTTTTAGTTCACCTTCTCTTGTTCCAACAAGGCCATCTCATCAAGCGGCTTCCCCTAAGGTTTCAATTCCCTATTCTCTTTTGATTTATGTTTATTGCATATTTGGGAAAGTAGGTTTATATAGATTTTCTCACATACACAATTCATACATTTTACTTTTGATTTATGTTTATTGCATATTTGGGAAAGTAGTTTTATATAGCTTTTCTCACAAATACAATTCATACATTTTACTTTTTTGTTGCACTAGAATTTTCAACGTGTGTTTGGAATTTGTTACAGTTTTGCACCAAATCATACATATCAGAATTGTGACTCCATAGGTAAAGAAATATATTATTTATTCTTTTGGACGTTGTATTTGAGACTTTTTTAAATCATTCATTAGTTTCCATAGTTGTCATGTCATTCACTAACCACATGACATATAGGGGTGAACCCCTTCACATAATGCACTATGTATGAAGGTTTATCCCTGTGAAGTTGAGCATAATTGTTTTTTGGATTCATTGATTATCTTTCCTGTTGAAATCCATTTCCCAGTTTAAAGCTAAGTTTTACTTTTCTTAGGTACTAAATTGTGCAGATTTATCCATTCAAGTTTAATTTTAACCAATTCTTAAATTGAATTTGTTAAATTAGATTTTCCTATTTTGCACATGATCTTGGTTATTGTTGTTAGTTGTTGAACATTATAATTAATTTGCATAATCGTTTTTCTATTTTACAAGTGATATTTTTTTATTGGATTTTGCAGCACCGAGCTTAACTTATTAGTGGGCCATTGAGTATGAAGAGCCTGCTGTTAAGGCTTTCAAGCTGCTAAGTATGGTTTTGAAGCTGTTGACGTGTGATCTAAGTATAGTTTAGTGCCGAATATAGTTTTAAAGTTGTTGACGTGGGATCTAAGTATGGTTTTGTAGCCAAGTGCAAGTAGAATGGTTTAGCCATTATAATATTTTGAAAAGTGATGATTTTCCTATAAAGTTATATGGAAATTAATATGAGTTTTTTAGAAAACTCATATTTATTGTAATACTTTTGACATTTCAAATAATATGATTTGTGTGGTTTAAAACTTATATATATGGTTGTACTTTATATTATGTAACATTGTTATAATTATTAACTAATTAATGCAACATTGTATGATTTACACATTAGATATTATTTACAAGTGTTGTAATTAATTATAATGTGACATTGCATAATTCACATGTGTATTAGATGAGGATAAATAATGTATGATTCATTTTTTAATTTAAACATAATATTATATTAAAAATTTATATTGATTAATAATGGATACCATTTAAACTATTAAAATATAATAATCACACATAAAACAACTAAAAATGACTAAATTAGTGACCAATAAATAAGATTAATGACCAAACTTCACATATAAAATGATAAAAAATTGAGAGCTACATGGCCAAACAATGAGATATAAATGACCAAAAAAAAACCAAAATTCGCATATCAATGACCAAAAAATAGTTTTGGTGGCTAATTTACGGTCTTTTATTACGCGACCAAATTTGGTCATATTTTAGCTTGTCATGTGGTCATTAATTTGGTCATATATTTGGTCATTGATTCAAATATATGACCAAATTAATCACCAAATATATGACCAAATTAATGACCAACCAACAAGTTATAAATGACCAAAATAAAAATGTCCAATTTTGGTCGCGTAACAAAAGACCGTAAATTAGCCACCAACAATTGCCAAACCAAATGATTTTTTGTCATTTTTTTGGTCACTAATCTTTCATTTTCCACTAGTGATGGCTGACCTTGGATTGTTGAAAGAATTTCTTGGATTAGAGATTGATAAATCTGATGCAGGTATAAAGGTCATCCAATCAAAGTATGTTGAATACCTATTATTTAAGTTTAAAATGGATGAATTTAAGAAAACAAAGTGTCCCATCATTTCGGGAGTGAAACTAGGTGATTTTGGTTCATTTTCATTGGTGGACAGCTCACTGTATCAACAACTAGTTGGATCTTGTTGTATATCACACACTCTTGACATGATTTGGATTATGCAGTAGGTGTTGTTGCAAGGTATATTAAGGATCCTCATGAGATCCATTGGAAGTATGATAACAGGATCTTTCATTATGTGAAAGGAACCAAACACTTCGAGATACACTTTGCTGCTAGTTATCCACTAGAACTAGTTGGATTTACTGATTTTGATTTGGATGGAGATTCCATTGATAGAAAGTCCACTTCATGTTTTGTATTAATGCTTTCACATGGTCCCATATGTTGGTCAAGTAAGAAACACCACACTATATCCCTTTCTTCAGCTCAGGCTGAGTACAGAGGAGCAGTGAGTACAACTAAACAATTTATGTGGTTGCAAGAAATTCTTGGAGATATTAGTTTTGCATTTGATTCACCCACTGTCATTTGGAATGACACTAAAAGTGCAATCAATATTTCCACTAATCCAGTATAGAGATATAGGACCAAGCACATCAAGATACACATGCACTACATGAAGAGCTTGGTGCATGAGCAGGTGATATATCATTGAAGTATTTCCCATATGCAGAGAAAACTACTGACATCTTCACCAAGAGGTTCATAGAGAATACATTCACCTATATGAGGTCACTCCTTAGAGTGGGTGACACATGTTGATGACTAATATTCGCTTTCATATTTCACTACATGTCCATTTTAGAGGGGAGGTTTTGTTCCCATGTTCTTTTCCTCCTTACCTTGGTTATATGGGAAAGTAATTTTTTGTAAGAGGTGACTTGAGCCTTACTTTCCAAGGCCTCAATTTTGGATATGGTTAAACTAATTCAGGCTTAAGTTGGGGTGTTAGAGTATCATACCACTGGTCACATACACATAGGACACACTTCCATTTGTTTTGTACTTATGTCATATGGTCCAAACCTTGGTTCTGTTGGTATGGCAAGGTATTTGGGGGTTTCAAACTCATTAATGCACCCATGCACCCACATTTGATCATTCAGGAGACACATACACCCTCGTTTATGACATTTTATTCCTTGGTGCTCTCCCAGTACTCAAAACAGGGAATTGTTTTGACTAGAGGCTCCCATGCATTGTATTTGAGTGTTTATGGCTCTTTTGGACCATTTATTGTTTCCTATGTGTAAATTTTTCTCCTTCCATTGTTTTTCTGCATAGTTTGTTAAATTATTGAATTGTGAGGATTCCCTCAGCTCCTAGACATTTCTGTGAATCATATTTTCATATTCAAATTATAGCTACCATCCCTTTTTTTTCTAATTTATAAGAGTATATACAACACACTTATTTATGATATGCTTCCTATCATTCCTTCTCCTACTGATACTCTTTACATTGAATATTCATATCATTAAATCTATGCTCAAATATGATAGTTACAACTCTAAAAAAATTTCAAATATACCCCATTTTGTATTATTCTTGCAGCTATACTTAATCTCAGAGACCAAAATTATGAGATTTGTACAACAAAATATGGAGATAATTAGAAATATTTTTATACTTGAACTGATCTAGCATGCAATTTTAAGTACTCAAACACCATCAGATAACTTGTATGATGTACCATCCAATTTATATTAAATTCTGAAATTACTAATTTTTAAGGATTGCATTTTCTCTAGACTTGCACATTTTACCAAAAAAGGATATCTCATAAACTAAGCATTTATGAGAATGATTCAACTAACTTAATTTATATATTGATTATTAGGTCAATGTTGATCTCCTAATTTTTTCAAGTTTCAACGTCTCAAGTCACTTTTACCACCAAGTTTTCAAAAAGTGTGATTATGCGTGCCCAAATAGTGGATTTTGACCTTTTTATGCACATCTACTCCATTCCCTTTAGAATCTATACAAAAAAAATCTAGGTTGTTGTGTTCCTACACAACGATCACATTAAAAAAAAATTGACACCAATAATCCCCTCATCCAGTCACTTGGTACTTGTGTTTAAAAATAACTATTTCCCCATTTCTAGAAAACTGCATTGGAATGGGTCTACACCCCTCTCTAGAAATTCTGTAGTCTCCCTTAATCAAGTTAACATGTTGGAGTTTTCATAAATTATTAGATAATCTTCTCTTCTCATTGTATGCCCCAACTTTTTTTGTGCTCCATATATTTTTAATACTCTTCTACGTTTGTTGACATGGAACCTTGATGATGTTGGATGGAACATGACTTCCTATATGGTAATAGGGTCACATGTGGAGATCATTATAAATTTCAATGTCACAGGGATTACCACCAAACTTTGTGAAGTCACACCTGATGTTCTGCACCTTTAGCCCACAAAATGTGAGGATCAAATACTTCTTTGAATTTCAGTTTTTTGCATTGTCTAACATACTTCATGGTTATCTAGTGGTATGCCCCTATCAATGGTGTGGATCATTTATGAAAATTCCTATATTAAATATGGTCTATTTATGACACATAAATAATATCAAGAGGTAATAGAAGGGTTTTTCCCAGTAACTATCTAGATTTCCCTATGCACTTTTTAACTTTTAATCTAATACAAACATGGAATTTAACATGCTCAATCTATACCAAGGGATCATCTCATGCAAATGGTATAGATTTCATCTTGTGAATCCCCAAACAAAAGTTGGGCCATTAACAACATGTAAACTAGATTAGGTAATAATATGCGGGGCCTTCTCGCGAATAGTCATGATTGATCATGCATATTCGAAATTTTATTCTTGGTCATTTGTGGTGTTTTAACTTGCACTACCCTAACACAAGTAGTAGTCACTGCTAATGGCCAAGGTCATCCCTTTGTGATTTAATGTCAATAGATTCGGGGAATTTGTGCTAGGGTTCTTTGTGCTAGGGTTCTTTGTTTGTTACTTATACACTACCATGTCATGTACTAGACACCCTATTTACATTGTGGACACCACTGGGTAGTCACTCCATGTTTAAACTATTCTCTTGATACCACTTTTGACTTTTAATCAATAGACTTGTTACAACATTAGTTTTAACAGTGGAAAATTAAAACAACATAGTAGTCCTTGAATCTAAAATACATATTCTAATTATGAAGACATTTCTACCATAAATTCCTTCATACCATATCGATTAAATTCATGCACACACCTTTTCCATAATAGTAAATTAATCAAACAAATAACGGAAATTTAATCCATGGAACTCATACACAATTGCCACTTATCTTATAAATGTCCTCCAACTAGTTCTAAGAAAAGGATGTTCCTCCCATGCATAGGCACTTTGTCAAGCCTTCTCGTTTTTATGATGGGATGTTCCAAATGTCAAACATGGGTAGGATGATTCACATTTCAAACATGGTTAATGATTCTAGAAATCCGATTGTTGATGAGTTAATTCAATTTTCAACCACTTGCAAGAAATTTTTTTCCATCAATCAACTTTAAAATGTTATCATAATTTCTATTAATATTTTTTTCATAATCGTATTTGCAGTGGATTAACTCATTTTGTTATTAAGCCTATGCATCAATTATACATATTTTTATGTATAGGTATACATTTAATTGTATTTTTTTTTAAAAGTGTTTTACTTGTTAAATCATAGATTGTCAATAATGTCTCTTTCATGTGTGGATGTAGAAGAAGCAAATTTATGTCGGAGAAATTCAATGGTTGTGAAAGACAAAGTATACCCATGTAGGAAAGAGATACATTGTAACAAAATTAGAGCTGATTGCTTTGTTATCAATGTTTTAAATGGAGAGGTTTCATTATCATGTCCTAATGAAGCAGTAATACATTGTTAGACACATGATTGTGGTTCATTTACTTTGTTTCTTGGATTAATATGAACATTTTTAATCATAGTGAATGCATAGTACCTCGAACAAATCATGCAAGTTTCATGGGTGATTCATTTTATAATGATTCGAAGAATGACAATGTTTTAGAGGATGGCATAGTTCCATAGGAATATTTTGCGTGAGCGTGTGATTATAATGGTGATAAATATTATTCTATGAATATTGGTATAAAAGAAAGGAATTAATTTCTTACACACCATGATGTTATACATAAATCATAATTGTATGTTCAAATATAGAGGAATGAATAACCTTGGGGTTTATCTCAAATGTGCTTGAGGTCCACATTATTCAAGGAGAGAGGTTGGGATTATGTAATTTTGGTGTAATGGTGGAAAGGGTTTTGTCAGTTTGCAACAAGTGCTCCCTTTTAGCGCAACCCTATATGGTAATATATTGGTCATTATATAAAAAATTAGACCAAAAAAATAGGAATTTTAATGTAGGTTTAAGGTTAAATTTCACCAAACAGAAAAACATCATCTTTCCACATTGAAGATCAAAACTTGAAGTTTAAATGCATATGAATTAAGCTAAATCATCTATGCTCATGTGGGAATAAGTATGTTTCCAATATAAGTATTATAAATATGCTTGAAGGAGAAGTGGTGCAATTATGCAAGTTAGATGGTCTTCATTTCGATATTAATATCTATTAAAGATTCAATCAATATTGCACCTTAGTGATGCTTAATTAGATGTGAACTTGGAAGAAATTTTACCAAAGGTAGAAGTGAAGATATGTGTAATAGAAGGTCCACTTCCACAATTGGAATATCCCATTGGTATGAATCCCTATTATGGAAAATTAGTGACAATAAAATCATACAATCCCTATAAATCGCCAAGGCCAAATTCATATCATGGGTGTACGGAAAATAGGTTACAATGAAGATGAATATAAATATCACTTCATCAAACAATTAAGAAACACAATAAGTGTAGTACCCATCAATTCTACACGGGCACTTAAATTCATGTCGTCATCGATTTGTATCTAGCTTCCCAAGATTTGTTTTGTGAATAATAATAAAAAGATTAAAGTTTACCATTTTGTTATCAAAATTCTTATTTGTTTTAGTTAAACCTAATCTAAAGGATTTATGCATAAGTTTAACTTGACATGAAATTTTTATTAGAATGTTATTTGTATTTGGTCCATATTTCTAACAGCATTAGGAACAAAATAAAATGAAATGCATTTTTCCTATCGATTTTCAGTACTGAAATTTAGAGAGTTTTAATTAAGTAGGATACCTATTTTTTTCATAGATTCCATTAGGATTTCTTAGGCTCCTATAGCTTCTACTCACCAAACATTAACAACCAATATAGATAAACCACATTTCCTGTGAAAACCCCAAATTTTTATAAAAAATTAAAATTTTGAAAATACATAATATGCTGAGAATGCGTTCTGCTAATAGCTAACAGTTAATTATAAAATAATTAGTTACCAAATTACTTAATACATAATCTTAATTAAGTAACTTAGCATTCTACTTTTTGATACAAGGTTAGGTTTAACTTGTGCATTAATTCCTTTTTCAGTTTGCTGATGAGTTTTCATTTGCGACAAGTAGGTGGAACTGTCTTTGGATTCTGGGGCTTACTTAGCATTTAAGCTAACACAGAAATCTTACTTGTTCTTACAGGTTTTACAAGTATGAATGGTCAAGTAACACCTTTAATTATATAAAGCATCCAGCTATATTTCTATTTGCAAAAATAAAAATCTTGGTAAATAAGCTGTTACATAACAATTGATCTACTTCTATGAGGTAAAACTAGTAGTTTTGTTTTCTTCAATTGTTCTTGTCAACGATACACACGTAGAAGAGTTTCTTTCTTGAATGTAAAATAGCAGCAATAATTACTTTCCCTGGTTTTGAACTTGTGATCTTTGTTGTAAGTTATTTTTACTTAGAGTGCATATCGTGAAATGCTATAATGATTGTTCTAATGGTAATATACATTATCAACTTATATTAATAGTATAACCAATTGCTTGTTATTCATCTTCTGTAATGAATATTACTATCTAAGGTTCTAAACATTAGAGTGTACATAAATTCCTAAGGACTTAGAATCTAGTGGGATTGTTCCACTTTAGTTTCTTATTTCTTTATAATACTTCTCATGAATTAAGCTTCTAGCCGCAACAATTAACTTAGATCAAAGTCTGTAAGAGAGATTGATTTATTACCTCATGCAAGTACTAGATAGTTCTAAAAGATTATGTTACTAATAAAAAACATGGTCAAACTAATAGTACTTGTCATGGTTGAGTAAATAACCAAATGCCATTAAACCTTGTTGATCTGAGCTATGTAAAGGATTCATAGCCATCATCCTAGTATTTTCCACCCACTGAAACTATATTTTTCTATTATACTCACCAATAAACACATACACTATCTCGTTTATAATGCATCCATGTTTACCAGTAATATTGGTTATAAACAAATGAGATTTATAAAGTTCATGATCCTATTTAAAACTATGTTCTATAAAATTATCAAGACACAATCATAAACATTGGTGGCAATAAGATTAGCTATGAAAGTCTATTGGGAATACTTTATTAACATCATAGTTTGGCTAGGTGATGAAATAGCCTTTTAATTAGTATCTCCCAAGTATCATAAGATTTACCACATAAACTTAGTTACGATAGCTCAAGGCTTATCAACATTTGTAACTATAATATTGATGTTATGAATAAATGGATAGACCATTAGTGAAGAACTAAAGCTTCTATGCATAAAATACTTTAGGCAAGAATATCGATTATGAGATTGCATCGATTTCAAGATCAACAAAAATCTTAATATGAATAAACATATAATTATAAAGTTCATGTTGTAATTTGCAATGGAAAATGGATGTGGCGTTAGACCACTCCATTGATGGGATTATGTGTAAGGTTTTGTATAAAAACAAGTCTTTGAAATCACCCTCGTTCTAAACTATACGATGACTATATGATAACCTTGGAAAAGATTTGAGGGTTCATGGTTTATGCCATGCAAACATAGGTTGGTATCCATGATCACATAGAACCTTTAAATGATTATAATACTATATGATTGTGGATAAAATTATGTTATAAATCATTGTGAATCATTTGGCATGCAGGGACTATAGAGTCGACTCACTCCATGGATGAAAAATTTAGATGACCACGTGTTTTCTCCTTGGCCAAGTGTTGGAAGTATAAGATTTTATGAACCCTACTCTTTGTCATTATCCTTCGTGGATTTCGGGCCTTTGGGCTGCTCTGCAACTACTCCATGGCCACCATGCTCACCCTACTGTGAAAATAACAAAATTCGTGTTTTGGTTACATTGTTCAGTCTACCTTCTTCTTCCTCGAACCCTTGTTTGCACTGTGAGTTTACCTTGGCAAGAGTTGTTGAGGTCCGTGACTTTAAGATTATGGCCTAGTCTGTGTGTAGTTTTTGGTTCATTCCTCGACGGTCTACCTGCCGGGATTGTTTAAAGGGGTTACTTGCTTCTGTTATAGTTTGGTTTTTGTCATAGGGTTTCCAGAGTATGGTTCTCATACTTCACTTTGTGGTGACAATTCGAGCTTCACCATCTGCTTCTTGCTTGGCCATTGCTCCACCTTCTTCTGGTTGCTGCTAGTAGTGGTTCGTGCATGAGTTGTAACCATCTCTATCATAGCATAAATGAAGGGTTGGATCTTTGTCTCCCTGGTGGCGAGGCTACTGTTTCTCGGTGGCTACATTACCTTCGTTTCTAGGTATGAAAATTTCTTTTGTTTTATAGTTCTTAAATTTACTCTTGAATCAGTTATAATATAATGCATAATTTTAATGTCATGGGTTATCTTTGCAGGTAATGGTTTACATTTCTCCTTGCTGCTGGTGCAACGTGCAAGGCCGGTTTCTTGGTTACGAGTAAGCCCTGGTCAACCCATGGAAATCCATGCTAGTTCAGTTCTGTATGGAACAGTTTTTTAGTTGGAAGTCATGGCCTGCAAGTTACCCTTCATGTGTTACTATTCCTCGATTTACCTATTTAGTTTTTACTAAACCCTTGCTGTTAGCAGGGTTTTTCAGCTTATGCTGTGACTTGTAAATTTTGTTTTACTTGTTTTTTGTACAGTTATGTAAAAATATTTGTGGCCTGTCAAGCCATTCTCTATTTAAACTTTAAGTATAGATATTTAAATCTCTTGAGTTCAGACTCGATTATTTTGATGCTCTCACTGTAATTTGTGTACTAGGGTTCTTAGCCTATTTCGACTGTGTAAAGAAATATTTACTTGTTAAATTTATCTCGCATTAAATTGTATTATTATATCCTATTTTGTTATTTCTTTCTATTATAATAATTTGTTTATAAGCTCGGATATTCGAGCAAGGGTTAGTCTTGTTAGTGAGCTGTGTATAAAATAATTTCTTTAATTATTCTGTAGGTTTTTAGTTTAATAATAAAGTTTAAATTAATTATTTGTTACAGGTGTATAGTTGTTATACTTTCATTGTTATCTTTCTCTGTCCTTATAGGACTGTAATAACATTTTATAGTTTTAAGTTTCAGAATACTAAATAATCCAAATCATTGGATTATTGCTTATCTCATTATTAATTATATTGTTATTACTATGAATTACAATGTTAATACCATAAACTATAATGTTAATACTATAAATTGTAATGTTTAATACTATGAGAGTTTCCACCCTGTATTTTCTTTTATAATTATTCTTTGTTTTGTTTATTTAAATGAATTAGTTCATTTATAAATAATATTTAATATTATTTACCATTGCATTCAGTCCATTTTATTTTAATAAGTAAATAGATAGGTTTTGTTATTGTTTCTTTGTTACAATATTATAATTGTTGTAGTTAATTTATTTGTAAAACGAACTATACTAGAATTACCCTACTTGAAATGTGATCATTTGTAGATATAGTTAAGCAATATGAACAATAAAATAAACTATGTAAAAAAAAACTTGGTTCTTTCTTCACAGAAATAAATGAGTGTTTACCTAAGTTAATTCTTTTACCTATGTTACAGGTTAGTAGTTTCATTTTACAAAATACAGTTTTGAATAAGAAAATAACCTATTTACAGTAATCAACTTGTTAAAATAAATAAACCCGTTGTTTGTAAAGTATTATGAATACTTCTTTGCTAGCATTCTTAATACAATAGTCTGGTTTTTAAACCATAACTTAATTAGACAGATTGTATTCTTTCCTGAAAACATCTATATACAGAATAAATTACTCCATTGTTCTGAAATACAAAATATCTCCATTCAATCCATATTTATATCATATTTCATCTATTTTAAACACAGTACCTGTGCTAGAGTATGGTCCGGTTCATTCCAGACAGGGAAAAACAAAGGTAGGATTATTTCATCCAATTATAGATTCAACATTCAAATAACTAAAATAATTACAACTCTAACAGTTCACTACAAAACATGTAAATCATTCACTATTCATTCATTCTCATATATAAACTTTTAACACAACAAATAAAATACTGTAGAACCTATTTAAAGCTAGATGACAACAGTGTTGGGAGGCCGTTCGTCCCTACCAACTCCTAGAGATTGCTCAAACAACGACTTCTCAGGACCCCCGAGCCTGTTCCTGATCTGCTTATCCAGGAACTCATGGAGCAAGCAATAAAATACTAGTCTAATGACTCAATACTAATTTTGCACTCAGTAGCAAGATCCTTCAGTTGAATAGCTATACTAGATCATTTTCTATAATTTACCCCTCAAACACCTTCTAGAAATTCCCTTCCCAATGAAATCCTTTGAAGTACATTCACCTAAATGATTCTCTTTTTTGAATGAGCAACCTCAACTCTCTTCAATGATATTTTTTATTAATATTTCCTAGGTCTTTTTTGGGTTAGTTGTCATTAATTGAGCCACCTACTTTGATCCCACTTTCTTGGGGGATCATGACCCCAAATGTAGGGAGGTTTCCACCTGCAACATTGGAAGTGTTTGAGGATGTTGCCACTTTTCTATTTGCTCTCGACCCAGTATCTTCCACCAACTTGACCAGAAACACTCTTTTTAATAGCTCTCCCAAGCTGTTGTCTCCACTTTTATTTATTTATAATTAAATATTCAGAATTACATTCAATATCCTTGACTCTGCTAAGTCATCATTTACAACTTAGCTTATGATTTAACATAATGTCTTGGAATAAAATCAAATAAGATAATATTATCTCACAAAATTGGAGCATGTGACATACACACCCCCTTAGAATATAACATCGTCCTCGATGTTATTTATTTTTCATCCTTAGAATCCCCCTAGAACAGAATTGGATATGCATCTCGAATTTTACTTTCCAACTCCCAGGTGGCTTCCTCTAGACTAAGGTGCTTCCATTGCACCTTCACCTATCCAATGGTGTTGTTCCGAAGTGTAATCTCCCTCCTTCCGAGGATACAATCCAGTTCCACCAGAAAGTCTCCTTCTGGTTCCACCTGTACATCATTCCAGTTAACCACATGAGTAGCATCATGAACATATTTCTTTAAAATGGAAATGTGAAAAACATTATGTACTCTTAAATTAGGTGGTAATGGTAATTGATAAGCTACTTGTCCAATCCTAGATAGAATTTCAAATGGGCCATAGTAACGAGGTGGAAATTTTGCACAACTCCCCAATCTCAGAGAGCTCTTTTTGGGCCTTACCTTGATGAACACATGTTCACCTACCTTAAACTCATTTGGAGTTATTTTTTAAGTCTGCTTGAATTTTCTGCCGATCTTGTGCCACTTTCAGATTTCTCTGCACTTGTTTTACAATTTCTTCCATTTCTTTTAACAATTCTAGACCTAATACCAATCTATCTACTAGATTACTCCAAGAGATAGGAGTATTACATTTTCGTACATTTAAAATTTCAAAAGGACTAAATCTGGCTGATGTCTGATAATTATTATTATAAGGAAATTCTACTAGATGTAAATAGTCCTCCCATTTACCTGGCTGGTCTTTCACATATATTCTTAATAAATCTTCTAGTGCCTAGTTTACCCTTTCTGTTTGTCCAATTGTTTGAGGATGGGAAGATGTGCTGAAATTTAATGTAATGTTTAACCGTTTAAACAAATATTTCCAAAAATTTCTTGTAAACTTAGGATCTCTATTTAAGATTATGACTTTTGGTACTCTATGCAATCGAAAACTATGTTTTAGAAAAATATCAGCTATGTTTGCATCTTTATAAGTAGTTTTAACAGATATAAAGTGAGTTGCTTTATTTAACTTATCAACTACTACCATGATAGAATCATTCTGATTTTGATTTCTAAGCAACCCAATAATAAAATCTAGACTAATTATCTCCCACTTCCAGCTAGGGACGGGTAATGGCTGAAGCAAAGCAGTTGGGTGTTGATGTTCAGTTTTTACATGTTGACATTCCAAACACCTAGCAATATATTATGCTACCTCATTTTTCATATTTGGCCATAAATACTCTTTTATTAACATGGTTATGGTCTTTTGATAACCTGGATGACTTGAATATGGTGTTTTATGAATTTCATCCAGAATTAACAGCTTAACTTTATGTACGTTAGGTACATAAATTCTATCTCTATACACTAAAAATTCGTTTTCATTTAAACTGTAACCTTTAATTAAGTTTTCTGTTGGATTTTATTTAGCTTTAGCTTGCATATTCTGGTAAATTTCATCTTGTTCTCTTCCTTCTTTAAGCTATTCATCTAAGTCTCAAACAGAAGTGCAGATAGCTGCTGCAAAATTCAGCATTTCATTCCTACTTAATGCAACAACTTTATTTTCTTTACCTTTTATATGCTGAATTTCAAAATCATACTCGCTTAAGAAAGCTAACCACCTAGCTTGTATGGCATTTAAATTAGGTTGATCTAACAAATACTTCAATCCTTTATTATCAGTCATTAAAATAAATTTTCTACTAATTAGATGATGTTGCCACATCTTTAAGGCATGTATTATAGCTGCTAATTCCAGATCATATTTTGCATAATTCTTTTCTTGAACTTTTAACTTTATAGACTCATAGGCAATAACATGCCTTTCTTGAGTCAGAACACCACCTAAGCCATCATTACAGGCGTCAGTGCACACTACAAATTCTTTATTAGGATCTGCTATTCTTAAAATAGGTGCGCTGGTTAATAAATTTTTTAACTTTTTAAAGCTTTCTTCACATTTCTGATTCCAGTCGAACTTCTTTCCTTTCTTCTGCAAGGAATTTATCGGATTTTCTATCCTTGAAAAACCTTCAATAAATCTCCAGTAGTAACCGGTAATGCCCATGAAAGATTGAACATCCGTCACATCCTTAGGAACCAGCCAATCTTCGATTTCCCTTACCTTTTCAGGATCGACATAAATTCTTTCCTTGGTCACTACGTGACCTAAATACTGAATCTTATCCTTGAAGAAATCACATTTACTAAACTTTGCGAAGAGTTGATGTTCTCGCAACTCTTGAAAAACAATTTTAGATGTTCTTTATGTTCTTCTTCAATTTTTGAATAGATTAGAATGTCGTCGATAAACACGACCACAAACATATCTAAATACTTATACATCACATTTTTCATTAAACACATGAAAATAGCGAGGGCATTAGTAATCCCAAATGGCATTATGACAAATTCGTAATGACCATATCTAGTTCTGAAAGTTGTCTTAAATGTGTTTTCATCTTTAATCCTTACTTGATGATATCCAGACCCTAAATCTATTTTTGAAAACATCGTGACTCCATGTAGTTGATCAAACAGATCATCTATGCGGGGTAACAAATATCGATTTTTGATGTTCATCTTGTTTAACTGATGGTAATCTATGCAAAGTCGCATAGATCCATCCTTTTTCTTAACGAAGATGACAGGTGCCCACCAAGGAGACACACTTGGTTGAATAATTTTTTTATCAATTAATTCTTTTAATTGTGATTTTAATTCATTAAGTTCGAGTATGTTCATTCGATAAGGGGCCTTTGAGCTAGGTACTGAACCCAGTACCAGCTCAATGGTGAAATCCAATTCCCTTTTTGGAGGTAATCCCATAATTTCTTCTAGGATTACATCAACATATTCTTTTAAGACTGGTATGTCTTCCACTTTTAATTTTTCTGTTTTAATTATACTTTCCTCATTAGTAATTGTCACTACATAAGCTTTACATCCCTTTCTAATAGCTCCCTTAAGCTGTAGGGAAGAAATCTACTTTATGATGGTTTTTCTAGCTATTCCTTTAACACTTACTGGTTTTTCATCACTGTTTAAGCATGTGAAAGTTTTATCATAAAAGTTTAGGATTACTCTATGTTGTTCTAACCAGTCCATACCAATCAACAAATCATAAGAACCAAGAGGCAAAACATTAAAACTAACAACAGTTTCAAAATTATCCATAACTATTGCACATTATTTAACAAAGCAAGTTACCCTTCATTTAGCACCAGTGGCTAACTGAACTAACCATGATCTCTCAAATTTTTCAACAGATAACTTACATTTTTCTACTATTTGAGGCACAATATAACTGATACTAGCTCTCGGATCAATCAAAATAGTTATAGGGATCTGATTTATCATACCTTCGACTTCCACCATGGAAGTCTGATATTCAGCTTGTTGATTCTCCATAGCTGCGTTAATTCTAGGCATGGTCCTCGCTAGTTCTCCAATGGTCATCTCCTCCTGTATAGTATGAATGTCGCTAACAGTCTTCTTCCGATTAGGATAGACTAAAGCATAGTGTGGGCCATTACACTCCCAGCACTTGATAGGCTCTTTGCGCTCAAAATTCTTGGTAAAGTTTCCATGATTATTTGCAAATTCCTTACCTTTAGAATTATTTTGATTGTTGGATGTATTGCTCTTGTTTCCTTGGAAATTCTTGTTATTAGAATAATTTTTGGCCTTATTGTTTTTGAAATTTTTGGTAGGCACAAAATCCTTCTTCTTTTGTTCAAACTAATTATTATTTTTCTTAGCTTTCTAGTTGGCCAAGCTTTCTTTCTTCCCATTCTGCTCAAAACATAAATTAACTTTTCTCATAGCTTCCTCCAAGGTATTTGGGTTATCATATTCAATTCTATCTTTAATATGATAAGGTAGACTGTTAAGGAACCACTGTGCCCTTGGTTTCTCATCTACAAGGTATGGTACATACCTAAGTAGACTTAAGAACTTACTATTCAGATCCTTCATTGTCATTGATTTTAACTTCATCTCATAAAATTATTTGGCTCTCTCCTCATAATACTGCTCAGATAGGAATTTCTTTTTGAAATACCTCTTAAAGGTACTCTAGTTTACATTTTTCTCTTTTATTCCCTTAACTCTTTTCAAGTCCTGCCACCAAATGTCATCCTTTTCTGATAGGTTATATATAGCCATTCTAGCCTATATAAATTGGTTAGAATAGTTATATATTTGGAAATACTTCTTCATCCCAGATAACCAAGATTCAACTTCCTCCCCCTTCTTAGTCTCTCCATTAAAGGTTGGTGGTTTTATCTTTCTGAATTCTCCAGAAATCTCTTCATAAGGTTTGTATTTCCTCTTTTTAGTATACTGATTATCATCACTATTGTCACTAGTAGAATGGTAATATTATTGTTCACCAAACACTTCAGAAGATGAACTACTTTCAGTTTTAGTATGTTTCATCTTTTTAGATTTACGTTGATGACTAGTATCTTCTGATTCTGTTCTTCTACCCCTACCCTTAGTTTGAAACTTCTCAATTAGGATCTGATTAATCTCTTCTTGAGCCCTCAGAATCCTTTCATTTTCTCATTTTACATACTCCATTTCTGTTTTTAAGTCTTTTATAGTTTGTAACATTTCTGAGGAATTGGTAGTTAAATCCTCTGGTATAGGATCTCTTGGTAGATTTTCTGTTTCAGTAACTGGAGATTCCTCCTCTGCATACTCTTCCATCCTTTCCATACCTATCTATTAAACTTCAGAAAACAATTCTCTGTTGAATAAAATTTAAAAGAAAAATGCATCAGCATAATAATTCAGTTTACAGTTTTCTAAAAAAGCTAGGTTAGCTCCATCAAGGCCTAGTGTTTGAACCTTGTGCTATGATACCACGTGAAAACCCCAAATTTTCATAAAAGTTTAAAATTTTGAAAATACATAATATGCTGAGAATGTGGTCTGCTAATAGCTAATAGTTAATTATAAAAGAATTAGTTACCAGATTAGTCAATACATAATCTTAATTAAGTAACTTAGCATTCTACTCTTTGATAGAAGGTTAGGTTTAACTTGTGCAACAATTTCTTTTTCAGTTTGCTAATGAGTTTTGATTTGCGACAAGTAGGTGGAACTGTATTTGGATTCTGGGGTCTTACTTAGCATTTAAGCTAATGCAGAAAGCTTACTCGTTCTTACAAGTTTTACAGGTATGAATGGTTGAGTAACGCCTTTAATTCTATAACGCATCCAGTTATATTTCTATTTGCAAAAATAAAAAGCTTGGTAAATAAGCTGTTACATAATAATCTACTTCTATGAGGTAAAACTAGTAGTTTTGTTTTCTTCAATTATTCTTGTCATTGATATACACGTAGAAGAGTTTCTTTCTTGAATGTAAAATAGAAACAGTAATTACTTTCCCTGGCCTACAACTTGTGATCTTTGTTGTAATTTATTTTTACTTAGAATGCATAACCTGAAATGCTATAATGATTGTTCTAATGGTAATATACATTATCAACTTATATTAATAGTATAACCAATTGCTTGTTATTCATCTTCTGTAATGAAGATTAGTGTCTAAGGTTATAAACATTACAGTGTGGATAAATTCCTAAGGACTTAGAATCTAGTTGGATTGTTCCACTTCAGTTTCTTATTTCTTTATAATACTTCTCATGAATTAAGCTTATAGCCACAACAATTAACCTATATCAAAGTCTTTAAGAGAGATTGATTTATTACCTCATGCGAGTACTAGATAGTTCTAAAAGATTATGTTACTAATCAAAAACATGGTGAAACTAATAGTACTTGTCATGGTTGAGTAAATAACCAAATGTCATTAAACCTTGTTGATTTGAGCTATGTAAAGGATTCATAGCCATCATCCTAGTATTTGCCACCCACTGAAACTATAGTTTTCTATGATACTCACCAATAAACACATACACTATCTTGTTTATAATGCATCCATGTTTACCAGTAATTCTAGTTATAAACAAATGAGATTTATAAAGTTCATGATCCTATTTAAAACTATGTTCTATAAAATTATCAAGACACAATCATAAACGTTGGTGGCAATAATATTAGCTATGCAAGTCTATTGGGAATACTTTATTAACATCATAGTTTGTCTAGGTGATGAAATAGCCTTTTAATTAGTATCTCCCAAGTATCATAAGATTTACTTCATAAACTTAGTTACGATAGCTCAAGGCTTATCAACATTTGTAACTATAATATTGATGTTATGAATAAATGGATAGACCGTTAGTGAAGAACTAAAGCTTCTGTGCATAAAATACTTTGGGCAAGAATATCGATTATGATATTGCATCGATTTCAATATCAACAAAAATATTAATATGAATAAACATATAATTATAAAGTTCATGTTATAATTTTCAATGGAAAAGGGATGTGGATTTAGACCACTCCATCAATTGGATTATGTGTAAGGTTTTGAATAAAAACAGGGCTTTGAAATCTCCCTCATTCTAAACTATATGATGACTATATGATAATCTTGGCAAAGATTTGAGGGTTCGTGGTTTATGCCATGCAAACGTAGGTTGGCATCCATGATCACGTAGAACCTTTAAATGATTATAATACTATATGATTATGCATAAAATTATGTTATAAATCATTGTGAATCATTTGGCATGCGGGGACTATAGAGTCGACCCACTGCATGGATGAAAATTTTAGATGACCACATTTTTTTGCCTCAGCCAAGTATTGGAAATATAAGAGTTTATGAACCCTACTCTTTGTCATTCTCCTTTGTAGATTTCGGGCCTTTGGGCTGCTCTGCAACTACTCCATGGCCGCCATGCTCACCTTACTGTGAAAATAACGAGCTTCATGTTATGGTTAGATTGTTCAGTCTACTTTCTTCGTCCTCGAACCCTTGTTTGCACCGTGAGTTTACCCTAGCAAGAGTTGTTGAGGGCCATGACTTTAAGCTTATGGCCTAGCCTGTGTGTATTTTTTGGTTTGTTCCTCCACAGCCTACCTACTGGGATTGTTTAAAGGGGTTACTTGCTTCTACTACAGTTTGGTTTTTGTCATAGGTTTTCCAGAGTATGGTTCTCATACTTCACATTGTGGTAACAGTTCGAGCTTCACCATCTGCTTCTTGCTTGGTCGTTGCTCCACCTTCTTCTGGATGCTGCTAGCAATGGGTTGTGCATGAGTTTGAACCATATCTATCACAAGAGAAATGAAGGGTTGGCTCTTTCTCTCATTGGTGGTGACGCTACTATTTATTGGCGACTACATTACCTTTGTTTCCAAGTATGAAAATTTCTTTTGTTTTATAGTTCTTAAATTTCTCTTGACTCAGTTATAATATAATGCATAATTTTAATGTCGTGGGTTATCTTTGCAGGTAACAGTTTACATTTCTCCTTGTTGTTGGTGCAACGCGTAAGGACGGCTTCTTGGTTATGGGTAAGCCCTAGTCAACCCATGGCAATCCATGCTAGTTCTGCAAGCTACCCTTCATGGGTTACTATTCCTCGGTTTACCTGTTTAGTTTTTATTAAACCCTTGTTGTTACCAGGGTTTTTCAGCTTATGCCGTGACTTGCAAATTTTGTTTTACTTGTTTTGTGTACAGTTATGTAAAAAGATTTGCGTTCTGTCAAGCCATTCTCTGTTTAAACTTTAAGTATAGAGATTTAACTCTCTTGAGCTCAGAATCGGTTATTTTGATGCTCTTACTATAATTTGTGCACTAAGGTTCTTACCCTATTTTGACTGTGTAAAGAAATCTTTACTTGTTAAATTTATCTTGCATTAAATTGTATTATTATATCCTATTATGTTATTTATTTCTACTATAATAATTTGTTTATAAGATCGGATATTCGAGCAAGGGTTAATCTTGTTAGTGACCTGTTTATAAAATAATTTCTTTAATTATTCTATAGGTTTTTAGTTCAATAATAAAGGTTAAATTAATTATTTGTTACAGGTGTATACTTGTTATACTTTCATTGCTATCTTTCTATGTCCTTATAGGACTGTAATAACATTTTATAGTTTTAAGTTTCATAATACTAAATAATCCAAATCATTAGATTATTGCTTATCTGATTATTAATTATATTGTTATTACTATGAATTACAATGTTAATACTATAAACTATAATGTTAATACTATAAATTGTAATGTTTAATACTATGAGGGTTTCTACCCTCTATTTGCTTTTATAATTAATCTTTGTTTTGTTTATTTAAATGACTTAGTTCATTTATAAATAATATTTAATATTATTTACCATTGCATTCAGTTCATTTTATTTTAATAAGTACATAGATAGGTTTTGTTATTGTTTCCTTGTCACAATATTATAATTGTTGTAGTTAATTTATTTGTAAAGAGAACTATACTAGAATTACCCTACTTGAAATGTGATCATTTATAGATATAGTTAAGCAGTATGAACAATAAAATAAACTATGTAAAAAAAAACTTGGTTCTTTCTTCACAGAAATAAATGAGTGTTTACCTAAGTCAATTATTTTACCTATGTTACAGGTTAGTAGTTTCATTTTACAAAATACAGTTTTGAATAAGAAAATAACCTATTTACAGTAATCAACTTGTTAAAAGAAATAAACCTGTTGTTTGTAAAGTATTATGTTCATACTTATTTGCTAGCATTCTTAATACAATAGTCTGGTTTTTAAACCATAACTTAATTAGACAGATTGTATTCTTTCCTGAAAACATCTATATACATAAATAAATTACTCCATTGTTCTGAAATACAAAGTAACTACATTCAATCCATATTTCTATCATATTTCATCTATTTTAAACACACTACCTGTGCTAGAGTACGGTCTGGTTCATTCCAGATGGGGAAGAACACAGGTAGGATTATTTCATCCAATTACAGATTCAACATTCAAATAACTAAAAGATTACAACTCTAATAGTTCACTACAAAACATGTAAATCATTCACTATTCATTCATTCTTAGATATAAACTTTTAACACAGCAAATAAAAGAATATAGAACCTGTTTAAAGATGGATTACAAAGGCATTGGGAGGTCATTCCTCCCTACCAACTCCTAGAGAGTTCTCAAACAGTGTCTTCTCAAGACCCCCGAGCCTGTTCCTAGTCTCCTTGGCTAGGAACTGCTGGAGCGAGCAACAAAATACTAGTCCAGGATCCTTTAGCTGAATAGTTGTACTAGATCATTTTCTGCAGTTTACCCATCAAACACCTTCCAAAAATTCCCTTCCCAATGAAATCCTTTGAAGTACATTCACCTGAATGATTTTCTTCTTAGAATGAGCAGCCTTAGCTCTCTTCAATGGGATTTTTTATTAATATTGCCTAGGTCTTTTTTGGGTTAGTTGTCATTAATTGAGCCACTTTCTTTGATCCCACTTTCTTGGGGGATCATGGCCCCAAATGTAAGGAGGTTTCCACCCGCAACATTGGAAGTGTTTGAGGATGCTTCCACTTGTCTATTTGCTCTCCACCCAGTCTCCTCCACCAACTTGACCAATAACACTCTTTTTAACAGCTCTCCCAAGCTGTTGTATCCACTTTTATTTATTTATAATTAAATATTCAGAATTACATTCAATATCCTTGACTCTCTTGAGTCATCATTTACAACATAGCATATAATTTAACATAATGTCTTGGAATAAAATCAAATAAGATAATATTATTTTGCAAAATTGGGGCATGTGACATACACTCCCCCTTAGAATATAACATCATCCTTGATGTTATTTATTCTTCATTATCAGAATTCCCCTAGAACAGAATTGGATATGCATCTTACATTTTACTTTCCAATTCCTAGGTGGGTTCCTCTGGACTAAGGTGCTTCCATTGCACCTTCAATTGTCCAATGGTGTAGTTCCAAAGTGTAATCTCCCTCCTTCCGAGGATACAATCCGGTTTCACCAGAAATTTTCCTTCTGGTTCCACCTGTACATCATTCCATTTAACCACATGAGTAGCATCATGAACATATTTCTTTAAAATGGAAATGTGAAAAACATTATATACTCTTAAATTAGGTGGTAATGCTAATTGATAAGCTACTTGTCCAATCCTAGATAGAATTTCAAATGCGCCACAGTAACAAGGTGTCAATTTTGCGCAACTCCCCAATCTCAGAGAGCTCTTTTTGGGCCTTACCTTGATGAACACATGTTCACCTATCTGAAACTCCTTTGGAATTATTCTTTAAGTCTGATTGACTTTTCTGCCAATCCTGTGCCACTTTCATATTTCCCTGCACTTGTTTTACAATTTCTTCCATTTCTTTTAATAGTTTTGAACCTAATACCAATCTATCTACTGGATTACTCCAAGACATAGGAGTATTACATTTTCATCCATATAAATTTTCAAAAGGACTAACTCTGGTTGATGTTTGATAATTATTATTATAAGCAAATTCTACCAGATGTAAATAGTCCTCCCATTTACCTGGCTGGTCTTTCACATACATTCTTAATAAATCTTCTAGTACCTGGTTTACCCTTTCCATTTGTCCATTTGTTTGAGGATGGAAAGATGTACTGAAATTTAATGTAGTGTTTAACCCTTTAAACAAAGATTTCCAAAAGTTTCTTATAAACTTAGGATCTCTATCTAAGATTATGACTTTTGGTACTCCATGCAATCGAAAAATCTGTTTTAGAAAAATATCAGCTATGTTTGCAGCTTTATAAGTAGTTTTAACAGGTATAAAGTGAGATGCTTTGCTTAACTTATCAACTAATACCATGATAGAATCATTATAATTTTGATTTCTAGGCAGCCGAGTAATAAAATCTAGAGTAATTATCTCCCATTTCCAGCTAGGGATGGGTAATGGCTGAAGCAAACCCGCTGGGTGTTGATGTTCAGTTTTTACCTGTTGACATTCCAAACACCTAGAAATATATTTTGCTTATTCAGTTTTCATATTTGTCCAGAAATACTATTTTCTTAACATGGTTATGGTCTTTTGATAACCTGGATGACTTGAATATGGTGTTTTATGAATTTCATCTAGAATTAACAGCTTAAATTTAGGTACATTAGGTACATACATTCTATCTCTATACAGTAAAAATTATTTTTCATTTAAACTGTAACATTTCATTAAGTTTTCTGTTTGATTTTCTTTAGCTTTAGCTTGCAAATTCTGGTAAATTTCATCTTGTTCTATTCCTTCTTTAAGCTGTTCATCTAAGTCTGAAACATAAGTGTTGATAGCTACTGCAAAATTTAGCCTTGCGTTCCTTCTTAATGCATCAACAACATTATTTTCTTACCTTTTATATGCTGAATTTCAAAATCATACTCTCTTAAGAAAGCTAACCACCTAGCTTGTCTGGCATTTAAATTAGGCTGATCTAACATATACTTCAATATTTTATTGTCAGTCATAAAAATAAATTTTCTGCCAATTAGATGATGTCACCACATCTTTAAGGCGTGTATTAAAGCTTCTAATTCCAGATCATATGTTGCATAATTATTTTCATGAACTTTTAACTTTCTAGACTCATAGGTAATAACATGCCCTTCTTGAGTCAGAACACCACCTAGGCCATCATTACAGGCATCAATGCACACTACAAATTCTTTACTAGGATCTGCTATTCTTAAAATAGGTGCGCTGCTTAGTAAAGTTTTTAACATTTTAAATCTTTCTTCACATTTCTGATTCCAGTCGAACTTCTTTCCTTTCTTCTGCAAAGAAGTTATCGGATTTTCTATCCTTGAAAAACCTTCAATAAACCTCCGGTAGTAACCGATAATGCCCATGAAAGATCGAAAATTCATCACATCATTAGGAACTGGCCAATCTTCGATTGCCCTTATCTTTTCAGGATCTACAGAAATTCCTTCCTTGGTCACTACGTGACCTAAATACTAAATCTTATCCTTGAAGAAATCACACTTACTAAACATTGCAAAGAGTTGATGTTCTCGCACCTCTTGCAAAACCATTTTTAGATATTCTTTATGTTCTTCTTCAGTTTTTGAATAGATTAGAACGTCGTCGATAAACATGACCACAAACTTATCTAAATACTTATGCATCACGTTGTTCATTAAACACATGAAAAAAACTGGTGCATTAGTAAGCCCGAATGGCATTATGACAAATTCATAATGACCATATCTAGTTCTGAAAGATGTCTTAAAAATGTTTTCATCTTTAATCCTTACTTGATGATAACCAGACCTTAAATCTATTTTTGAAAACACCATGGCTCCACATAGTTGATTAAACAGATCATCTATGCAGGGTAATGGATATCATTTTTTTATGGTCATCTTGTTTAACTGGCGGTAATCTATGCAAATTCGCATAGTTTCATCCTTCTTCTTGACGAAGATGACAGGTGCCCCACAGGGAGACACACTTGGTCGAATATACTTTTTATCAATTAATTCTTTTAATTGCGATTTTAATTCATTAAGTTCAAGTATGTTCATTCAATAAGGGGACTTTTTTCTAGGTACTGCACCCGGTACTAGCTCAATGGTGAAATTCAATTCCCTTTTTGGAGGTAATCCCGGAATTTTTTATGGGATTACATCAACATATTCATTTAAGACTGGTATGTCTTCCACTTTTAACTTTTATGTTGTAATTATACTTTTCTCATCAGTAATTGTTACTGCATAAGCTTTACATCCCTTTCTAACAGCTCTCTTAAGCTGTAGGGAAGAAATCTACCTTATGATGGTTTTTCTAGGTATTCTTTTAACACTTACTGGTTTTTCATCATTGTTTAAACATGTGAAAGTTTTATCATAACAGTTTAGGATTACTCTATGCTATTCTAACCAGCCCATACCAATCAGCAAATCATAAGAACCAAGAGGAAAAACATTAAGCCTGAAAATAGTTTTAAAATTATACATAACTATTGTACATTCCTTAACAAAGCAAGCTACCCTTCTTTTAGCACCAGTGGCTAACTGAACTAACCATGAATTCTCAAATTTTTCAACAGATAACTTACATTTTTTTACTATTTGAGGTGCAATATAACTGAGACTAGCTCTCGGATCAATCAAAATAGTTACAAGGATTTTATTTATCATACCTTCTACTTCCACCATGGAATTCTGATATTCAGCTTGTCAATTCTCCAAAGCTGCGTTAATTCTGGGCATGGTCCTCACTAGTTCTCCAATGGTCATCTCCTCCTGTATAGTATGAATGTTGCTAACAGTCTTCTTCTGATTAGGATAGACTGAAGCATAGTGTGGTCCATTACACTCCCAACACTTCATAGGCTCTTTGCGCTCAAAATTCTTGGTAAAGTTTCGAAGATTATTTGCAAATTCCTTACCTTTAGAATTATTTTGATTGTTGGATGTATTGCTCTTGTTTCCTTGGAAATTCTTGTTATTACAATAATTTTTGGCCTTATTGTTTTTGAAATTTCTGTTAGGCACAAAATCCTTCTTTTTTTGTTCAAACTGATTATTATTTTTCTTAGCTTTCCAATCGGCCAAGATTTCTTTCTTCCAATTCTGCTCAAAACAAAAATTAGCTTTTCTCATAGCTTCCTCCAAGGTCTTTGGGTTATCATATTCAATTCAATCTTTAATATGATAAGGTAGACAACTAAGGAATCATTGTACCTTTGGTTTCTCATCTACAAGGTATGGTACATACCTAAGTAGACTTAAGAACTTGATGTTCAGATCCTTCATTGTCATTGATCCTAACTTCAGCTCATAAATTTTTTTGGCTCTCTCCTCATAATATTGCTCGGACAGGAATTTATTTTTGAAATACCTCTTAAAGGTACTCCAGTTTACATTTTTCTCTTTTATTCCCTTAACTCTTTTCAAGTCCTGCCAACAAATGTCAGCCTTTTATGAGAGGTTATATATAGCCATCTACCCTTTTACTAGTTAGAATAGTTATATATTTGAAAATATTTCTTCATCCTAGATAACCAGGATTCAGCTTCATCCCCCTTCTTAATCTCTCCATTAAAGGTTGGTAGTTTTATCTTTTTGAATTCTCAAGAAATATCCTCATAAGGTTTGTATTTACTCTTTTTAGTGTACTGATTATAATCACTACTATCACTATTAGAATAGTAACTTCGTTGTTCACCAAACACTTCAGAAGACAAACTACTTTTAGTTTTAGTATGTTTCATCTTTTTAGATTTACGTTGATGACTGGTATCTTCTGATTCTGTTCTTCTACCCCTACCCTCAGTTTGAAACTTCTCAATTAAGATATGATTAAGTTCTTCTTGAGCCCTTAGAATCCTTTCATTTTCTCGTTTTATAGACTCCATTTCTGTTTTTAAGTCTTTTACAGTTTGTAACAATTCTGAGGAATTGGTAGTTAAATCCTCTAGTATGGGATCTCTCGGTAGATTTTCTATTTCAGTAACTGGAGACTCCTCCTCTGCATACTCTTCAAGCCTTTCCATACCTGTCTGTTAAACTTCAGAAAACAATTCTCTGTTGAATAACATTTTAAAGAAAAATACATCAGCATAATAATTCAGTTTACGGTTTCCTAAAAAAGCTAGTTGGGATTCATCAAGGCCTAGTGTTTGAACCTTTTGCTTTGATACCACATGTGAAAACCCCAAATTTTCATAAAAATTTAAAATTTTGAAAATACATAATATGCTGAGAATGTGGTCTGCTAATAGCTAACAGTTAATTATAAAATAATTAGTTACCAGATTAGTTAATACATTATCTTAATTAATTAACTTAGCATTCTACTTTTTGATACAAGGTTAGGTTTAACTTGTGCAATAATTCCTTTTTCAGTTTGCTGATGAGTTTTCATTTGCGACAAGTAGGTGGAACTATCTTTGGCTTCCGGGGCTTACTTAGCATTTAAGCTAACGCAGAAAGCTTACTTGTTCTTACAGGATTTACAGGTATGAATGGTCGAGTAATGCCTTTAATTCTATAAATCATCCAGCTATATTTCTATTTGCAAAAATAAAAGCTTGATAAATAAGCTCTTACATAGCAATCTACATCTATGAGGTAAAACTAGTAGTTCTGTTTTCTTCAATTATTCTTGTCAATGATATACACATAGAAGAGTTTCTTTCTTGAATGTAAAATAGCAACAATAATTACTTTCCCTAGTTTACAACTTGTGATCTTTGTTGTAAGTTATTTTTACTTAGAGTGCATAACCTGAAATGCTATAATGATTTTTCTAATGGTAATATACATTATCGACTTATATTAATAGTATAACCAATTGCTTGTTATTCATCTTCTGTAATGAATATTACTGTTTAAGGTTCTAAATATTACAATGTAGATAAATTCCTAAGAACTTAGAATCTAGTGGGACTGTTCCACTTCAGTTTCTCATTTCTTTATAATACTTCTCATGAATTAAGCTTCTAGCCACAACAATTAACTTAGATCAAAGTCTTTAAGAGAGATTGATTTATTACCTCATGCAAGTACTAGATAGTTCTAAAAGATTATGTTACTAATAAAAAACATGGTCAAACTAATAGTACTTGTCATGGTTGAGTAAATAACCAAATGCCATTAAACCTTGTTGATCTAAGTTATGTAAAGGATTCATAGCCATCATCCTAGTATTTTCCACCCACTGAAACTATATTTTTCTATGATACTCACCAATAAACACATACATTATATTGTTTATAATGCACCCATGTTTACCAGTAATTCTGGTTATAAACAAATGAGATTTATAAAGTTCATGATCCTATTTAAAACTATGTTCTATAAAATTATCAAGACAGAATCATAAACGTTGGTGGCAATAAGGTTAGCTATGCAAATCTACCAGGAATACTTTATTAACATCATAGTTTGGCTAGGTGATGAAATAGCATTTTAATTAGTATCTCCCAAGTATCATAAGATTTACTTCATAAACTTAGTTACGATAGCTCACGGATTATCAACATTTGTAACTAGCATATTGATGTTATCAATAAATGGATAGACTGTTAGTGAAGAACTAAAGCTTCTATGCATAAAATACTTTAGGCAAGAATATCGATTATGAGATTGCATTGATTTCAAGATCAACAAAAAGCTTAATATGAATAAACATATAATTATGAAGTTCATGTTATAATTTGCAATGGAAAAGGGATGTGGCATTAGACCACTCCATCGATGGGATTATGTGTAAGGTTTTGTATAAAAACAAGGCTTTGAAATCACCCTCATTCTAAACTGTACGATGACTATATGATAACCTTGGTAAAGATTTGAGGGGTCATGGTTTATGCCATGCAAACGTAGGTTGGAATCCATGATCACATAGAAATTTTAAATGATTATAATACCATATGATTGTGCATAAAATTATGTTATAAATCATTGTGAATCATTTGGCATGTAGGGACAATAGATTCGACCCACTGCATGCATGAAAAATTTAGATGACCACATGTTTTTCCTTGGCCAAGTGTTGGAAGTATAAGATTTTATGAACCCTACTCTTTGTCATTCTCCTCCGTGGATTTCCGGCCTTCGGGCTGCTCTGCTACTACTCCATGGCCACCATGCTCACCCTACTAGGAAAATAATAGGCTTCGTGTTTTGGTTACATTTTTCAATCTACCTTCTTTGTCCTAGAACCCTTGTTTGTACCGTGAGTTTACCCTGGCAAGAGTTCTAGAGGGCCATGATTTTAAGCTTAGGGCCTGGCCTGTGTGTAGTTTTTCCTTCATTCCTCCATAGCCTACCTATTGGGATTATTTAAAGGGGTTACTTTCTTCTGTTACAATTTGGTTTTTGTCATATGGTTTACAGAGTATGGTTCTCATACTTCACATTGTGGTGACAGTTCGAACTTCACCGTCCGCTTCTTGCTTGGACGTTGCTCCACCTTCTTCTGGCTACTGCTAACAGTGGCTTGTGTATGAGCTTGAACCATCTATGTCATAGGAGAAATGAAGGGTTGGCTCTTTGTCTCGCTGGTGGCGATGCTACTGTTTCTCAGTGACTACATTACCTTCGTTTCCAGGTATGAAAATTTCTTTTGTTTTGCAGTTCTTAAATTTACTCTTGACTCAGTTATAATATAATGCATAATTTTAATGTCATGGGTTATCTTTGTAGGTAACGGTTTACATTTCTCCTTATTGCTCGTGCAACGCGTAAGGCCGACTTCTTAGTTACGGGTAAGCCCTGGTCAACCCATGGGAATCCATGCTAGTTCAGTTCTATATGGAACAATTTTTCAGTTGGAATTCATGGCCTACAAGTTACCCTTCATGGGTTACTATTCCTTGGTTTACCTATCTATTTTTTACTAAACCCTTGCTGTTAGTAGGGTTTTCCAGCTTATGCCGTGACTTGTAAATTTTATTTTACTTGTTTTGTGTACAGTTATGTAAAAATATTTGCAGCCTGTCAAGCCATTCTTTGTTTAAACTTTTAAGTATAGATATTTAACTCTCTTTAGCTCAGAATCGGTTATTTTTATGCTCTTACTGTAATTTGTGTACTAGGGTTCTTACCTTATTTCGACTGTGTAAAGAAATCTTTACTTGTTAAATTTATCTTGCATTAAATTGTATTATTATATCATATTATGTTATTTCTTCCTATTATAATAATTTGTTAATAAGCTCGGATATTCGAGCAAGGGTTAATCCTGTTAGTGACTTGTGTATAAAATAATTTCTTTAATTATTTTGTAGGTTTTTAGTTCAATAATAAAGGTTAAATTAATTATTTGTTACAGGTGTATAGTTGTTATACTTTCATTGTTATCTTTCTCTGTCCTTACAGGACTGTAATAACATTTTATAGTTTTACATTTCAGAATACTAAATAATCCAAATCATTGGATTATTGCTTATCTCATTATTAATTATATTGTTATTACTATGAATTACAATGTTAATACCATAAACTATAATGTTAATACTATAAGTTGTAATGTTTAATACTATGAGGGTTTCCACCCTGTATTTTCTTTTATAATTAATCTTTGTTTTGTTTATTTAAATGAATTAGTTCATTTATAAATAATATTTAATATTATTTACCATTGCATTCAGTCCATTTTATTTTAATAAGTACATAGATAGGTTTTGTTATTGTTTTCTTGTTACAATATTATAATTGTTGTAGTTAATTTATTTGTAAAGAGAACTATACTAGAATTACCCTACTTGAAATGTGGTCATTTGTAGATATTGTTAAGAAGTATGAACAATAAAATAAACTATGTAAAAAAAAAACTTGGTTCTTTCTTCACAGAAAGAAATGAGTGTTTACCTAAGTTAATTATTTTACCTATGTTAGAGGTTAGTAGTTCCATTTTACAAAATACAGTTTTGAATAAGAAAACAACCTATTTACAGTAATCAACTTGTTAAAATAAATAAACCTATTATTTGTAAAGTATTTTGAATACTTCTTTGCTAGAATTATTAATACAATAGTCTCGTTTTTAAACCATAACTTAATTAGACAGATTGTATTCTTTCCTGGAAACATCTATATACAGAAATAAATTACTCCATTGTTCTGAAATACAAAATAACTCCATTCAATCCATATTTCTATCATATTTCATCTATTTTAAACACACTACTTGTGCTAGAGTATGGTCTGGTTCATTCCAGACGGGGAAAAACACATGTAGGATTATTTCATCCAATTACAGATTCAACAGTCAAATAACTAAAAGATTACAACTCTAACAGTTCACTACAAAACATGTAAATCATTCACTATTCATTCATTCTCAGATATAAACTTTTAACACAGCAAATAAAAGACTATAGAACCTGTTTGAAGATGGATGAAAACAGCGTTGGGAGGCCGTTCCTCCCTACCAACTCCTAAAGAGTGCTCAAACAGCGTCTTCTCATGACCCTCAAGCCTGCTCCTAGTCTCCTTGGCTGGGAACTGGTGGAGCAAGCAACAAAATACTAGTCTAATGACTCATTACTAATTTTGCACTCAACAACAATGTCCTTTATCTAAATAGCTGTATTAGATCATTTTTTGCAGTTTACCCCTCAAACACCTTCCATAAATTCCCTTCCCAATGAAATCCTTTGAAGTACATTCAGAATATTCAGAATTACATTCAATATCCTTGACTCTGTTGAGTCATCGTTTACAACTTAGCATATAATTTAACATAATGTCTTGGAATAAAATCAAATAAGATAATTTTATTTTGCAAAATTGGGGCATGTGACATTTCCAACCAGATTGTTATGTTGGCCCTAGGAAATTGGCGTATTTCCTAACCCCCGAGCCCACAATCCGATAATACAAATAAAAACCTCCCTTAGTTCCAAAATCCTTTCACCTTGGTGCAACTTTCCCTCTTCTTTTATATTTCATATCTTTTCTATTCTCGAGTTAACCTCCTCCTCTGTAATTCCTCAGTTATCTGTTCCATCATCGAGTCCTATTCTCCTCCAAGTAACCCCCCCCCCTCCTCTCCTAGTCTAGTAAAACCTTCCTAAATACATTTTCCTTCTCTAGAAGCCTTCTGTCTTAGTCCGTCGCCCCCCATCAAATTCTACAAAACCTCAAAAAATTTATTCGTTTTCTTGTTTAAAATTTCAAGTTAAAATTAATGAATGTATATTTTGTACACGTTGTCTCAAGTGGTTAATTGCCATTAATGTCAATTGATTTTAATAGGGTGATTTTTTTTCTCATTCACTAATAATTCTCAATATCTTCATTTGGGTAAGCATGAGATGGTGGGATAATTATTAATCCCACTCAGTATTTTAAACATTTAAATATGTTTGGATAAAATAAAATTTAATAGTTATTGTGATTGACCTTCCGGGTTGGAATTGGTGGGTGTCTTAAATATGTTATCCTATCTGGATTCGATGTCTCACATGGTAAATGACAATTTTTATTTGAATGCAATCCTATATTATCTTGTTTGGTGAAGTTAAATCATTAATTATCCTTCCTAACTTTCCATGAAATGTTTCTGTCAATCCTGTCAATAATGACTTAACTCAATAATTCATAAAATTATTTTGTTAATCCTCTATGCTTCATAGTAAATGATAATTACCATTTTAAATATCAATGAAATAATAATAATAGTAATAATAGTAATAATAATAATACTAATAACAAATAGTGATTAATAATTAATGACAATATTTTTTTTTTAATTGAAAAGTACCTTAGTACCAACACAATATTTTGTATTTATAAACAAAGCACCCTTAAGTGTATTAAATAATCATGGTTGTTAGTTTTTCAACATTAATCTGGCATTATTAGGATCTTTAACTGAGAGAATAACAAGTACAACAATCAAACACAAGAGACAATGAACACAGTGTTTTTCCTTGGGGAAACCATAAAGGAGAAAACCCCACAACTTCCTCAGAGATAAAATCAGCACCAAAATAGTAAAATCCCCAAAACAGTAAGTGATCTCTCGACAGCAGTAATCTTCTTCTTGAATAGCCCCAGTGTCTTCCCCTTCCTCAACGATGCACTACACTTGAGTGTGGATGAGTTGTGTTATAAATAGAGACTCCAGTTATCTATTTATACTAATCCCGACATGACTAAAACCCTACTAGGGCCGACCTCTACTAGGAGAGTCTAATAACCCTAGTTCCCTAGAACTGCGGGGACTTTAACCCTTAGAAAATCAAAGGGTTACCCACTATGACTTGACATGACTTGTTTAGATTATTGATCATCCCAATCGAAACATCGGGGCATGACAATATGACTTGATTACATTATAGATACATCCCAGAATAAACATTGGGTTACAATACATAAGATACACAGATGAATACATTTTGAAGTTATAAATACATCAACACTCCCTCTTAACTAGGAAGGTATTCTTTCAACACAATTTTCAGCACTGGTCTTCTTCTTTGTATCAATTGTATCATCTCGTCATTTGCATCTCAAGTCTTCTGAGTCTTCAAGTCATCTTCATCTTCAAGTCATATTCATCTTCAATTCATTCAATCTGGATCATCATGGGACATCATCACTGGATCTAGATCATCTCTTGATCTATATCATCATGAGGCATCATCACTGGATCTAGATCATCACTTTATCTGGATCATCACTAGCTATCATCACTTGATCTCGATCATCACTCGATCTGGATCATCACTAGACCTCGATCATCACTAGATTTGTATCATCACTGGCTATCATCATTGGATCTCGATCATCACTCAATCTATATCATCACTGGCTATCATCACTGTATCTCAATCATCACTCTATCTAGATCATCCCTGGTGTTATCTCATGATTCTTCTCATCATAGGAAGTTCTACAAAACCAACCCTTTTTCATGCTGGTTGTAGGCCTATCCTGATGTATGTCTTCTTCAGCACTTATAGCTGACCTACTCATCAAAAAGGCACAGTACTCACATCCATCCAGGCGGGAACACATCCTACCACAGTGATGGATGACTCTCACCTAGGTTGAAACACATCCTACCACAATGATGAAATATTTCCCACACATTCACCTATGCTGGAACACATCCTACCACAATGATGAATGACTCTCACCTAGGCCGGAACACATCCTACCATAATGATGAAATATTTCCACACATTCACCCAGGGTGGAACACATCCTACCACAATGATGAATGACTCTCACCCAGGCTGGAACACATCCTACCACAATGATGAAATATTTTTGCACTTACATTCACCCAGGTGGGAACACAACCTACCATAATGATGGAAGGGCTTGCACTCATATATGATCTTGTAGGAACCAATCCTACATTTATATTAGAATGGCCCCGAGTACTCCTCGACTGAGCTACCTGGTAACTGACCAGGTGCCTCCATTCTCCTAGAGAATGGTAGTTGCCCTTACATCCGACCTGCTCGTCGGAATGCCCAACACTCACATATGACATCGAAGGAACCTAATCCTTTAGCCATGATAGAATGGTTCATTCCTTACATCTGATCAAGTGGGAACATATCCCTCTATCACATCAGAATGGCTACTCAGTCTTAAACTGACTGTTCCTAGTACCTCACCACGCAGCTCCATTCAAAGAATGGTAATTGCCCTTATATATGTCCTCCTCGACAGAATGGCTAGCACTCATATCTGACATGGAAGGAAGCAATCCTCTCACCATGACAAAATGGCTCAGCCCTTACATCTGACCTACTTGTCAGAATGGCCACTCATCTCAGCACTCATATCTGACATGGAAGGAACCAATCCTCTCACCACGATAGAATGGCTCAGCCCTTACATTTGAACATGGAAGGAACCAATCCTTTCACCATGTCAGAATGGCTATGGGACTCATCACTTTCCCTTGGAGGAAACCTCTATCTGGAGAACACTAAGCTTCTCCTTGAAGTACTCAAACTTCACCCTAGCCAATGGCTTTTTCAATACATCAGCTATCTGTTCCTCCGTCGCAACATACGGGAGCTTCACTACTCCCCTCTGCACCATATCCCTGATATAGTGGTACTTGATATTGATATGCTTCGAATTGTCATGGAACACTGAATTCTTTGACAACTTCACGCAACTCTGGTTCTCACAATGTATACAAGTAGCATCCAACTGAAGATCAAATAAATTAGATAGTAGCTTCCTGAGCTATGCTGCCTCACAACTAGTTGAACAAGTTGTGACATACTCTACTTCAGCTATACTCAATGCAACATAGGATTGCTTCCTGCTAAACCAAGAGATCACAACTGATCCCATACTGAAGCAACACCCTAAAGTGCTCTTCCTATCGATGGCACTACCTACCCAATCTGAATCAACATAACCCTCCAGGTTAATCTTTTTATTCGCATCGTACCTGAGCCCATAATCAACTATACTCTTTAGGTGCCTTAGAATATTCTTTGCAGCAGTCAAGTGAACATGTCTCGAATCTGTCAGGAATTGGCTCAAGGTGTTCACAGCAAAGCAAATATCTAGTCTCGTGTTCCTCATGTACATCAATGACCCAATCATCTAAAGATACATCGTAGCATCAACCAACTTTGATGAGGCATCACTCAATAGCTTCAGGTTTGATGCCATAGGTGTGGCTATAGCCTTGCAGTCCATCATCCCAAACCTCTTCAGGATCTCTACTGCTTACTTCCCTTGTCCAAGGAAGATTCGATCTATACTCTGCCACACCTCCATACCTAGAAAGTAATGCATCATCCCCAAGTCCTTCATTTTGAACTCGGCAGCAAGATTTCTCTTCGTATCAGTAATCAATCCATCCATACCTATCACAAATAGATCATCTACATATAGTAGAAGCATCACTAGGTTTCCATCCTCAACCTTGTAGTGAAGGTTGGAATCTACTTTACTCTTGGTAAAGCCCAAACTATATAGAGAGCTATCAATTCTTCCGTACCAGGTCCTGGGTGCCTGTTTCAAACCATACTAGGATTTCTTCAATATGCACACATGAGACTTCTTGTCATGTGTCTCAAAACCGAGTGGTTGTTCTACATGCACTTCCTCTTCTACTACACCATTCAAGAAAGTAGTCTTGACATCCATCTGGTGTATCTTCCATTTCATCACTGTAGCCAGAGCAAGTACTGATCTGATGGAAGTGTATTTGGCTATAGGCGCAAAGGTTTCTTCATAATCTATTCCTTCTTTCTGAGAGAAACCCCAAGCCACAAATATTGCCTTATACTTTTCAATGCTACCATCTACACCATGCTTGATCTTGTAGATCCATTTTGAAGTTACCACTGACTTCCCTTCTGGTCTTGGGACAACATCCCAAACAGCATTCTTCATGATCAATTGATATTATTTGATCATAGCATCCTTCCATTCTTTCCGTTTTTTCGCTTCTTCATAACTGGAAGGTTCTTTATAAATGAAATCACATAGTAAAGCTACATACCTAGAGCAGGATCTGGTCCTCTTTCTTTCTCTATGATTCTCTTACGAAGCCCTATATCTTTCTACACCTTGGATAAGTTCTTGTACCCAAGCAGGTTTCCTCTTCTAAGGATTCTTCTCCAAAGGTGGATCTACAGGTCTTTGTGGTTCTTCAAATTCTCGATCTTCTTCTTGAGTTTCTCCATTCATGGTTGTATCATGAATTATGGGTGCTTATGCTTCTTCAGGTTCTTCAACAAGTTTCTTTCTAGATTTTTTATAAGCTATGTCTTCATCAAATGTCACATCCCTACTAATGTCAATCTTCTTGTATCCTGGGAAATATATTTTGTAAGCCTTCGAGCTTTAAGAGTATCCCACAAATATACCCTTCTTTCCTGAAGGATCTAATTTAGTCCTCTTCTCCTTTGGAATGTGTATGTATACAGGGCAGCCAAATATTCTGAGTTGACTGACTTCTGGCTTCTTTCCAGAGAAGACTTCTTCAGGAGTCTTGTTCTCAAGTACTCTATGTGGAGTATGATTCTGTACATACACAGATGTCCTGGTAGCTTCCACCCAAAGATGCATAGGAAGGTCTTGATCATGAAGCATGGCTCTTGCAGCTTCTATGATGGTTCTGTTCTTTTGTTCCACAATCCCATTCTGTTGTGGATTATAAGGAGTGGACAATTCCCTCTTAATCCCTGATTCTTTGCATAGATCTTTGAATTCATTTGAAGTGAATTCTTTGCCATTGTCTGATGAAATGGTCTTGATCTTCTTTTCAGTGTGGTTCTCTCTCAAGCCTTTGAATTCCTTGAACTTACTGAATACTTCGTCTTTGTTCTTCATGAAGTAAACCCATGTCTTCCTAGAAAAATCATCAATAAAAGAAACATAGTATGCATACCCGCTTAGTGAGTTTGATGACATAGGACCGCATACATCAAAGTGAATGATTTCTAGAATTCCTTTGGCGTTGCTTTCGCTACTTGGAAATGTATTCTTTGTATTCTTTCCTTTCGCATGTCCTTTGCAGACACCGTCATGTTTTGCTTGGAATTTTGGAAGACCTTCAACAGCTTTGCTTGCAACAGGCAGTGCTCTGTAATGCACATGTGCAAGCCTTCTATGCCAATGTTCACTTAGCTCTACTATGTGATGGACCAAGGCTTGTTCTGGATGGCCCTTCAGCTTGTACAAACCTCCTTCTTGTTCTCCAATCACCATTGCATCATCGATAGTCTTTCCTCTTGGCCACATGATGACTTGACCATCTATGAATGAAACTCTCATCCCTTTCACATCGAATGCTGATATGGAGAGAAGGTTCTTCTTGAGTCCTGGCACAAACAATACTTCTTTCATTGTTAGAGACTTACCAAAGTCTAGTTTATATGAATATTCCCCACTACCTTTTATTGGATATTGGTAGTCATCTCCTAGTTTCACCTTGTGAGGTGATTCATGTCCTGACAGTCTCACAAAGGATTCCTTGAATCCATTCATATGTTTGGTAGCTCCACTGTCTATAAGCCAATCATCACTACCATGAGTAATGTTACCTGTGAGAGTGGAAATCAAAACATATTCATCCTCGGTTGAAGAATATTCAGTTTCATATGTGGATCTCTTCTTGGATGGTTCATCATCTTCTGTAGCATGAGCATGATGTCTTCTCTTGTTCCCATTCTTCTTATGAGAGTGGTTCTTGTTCTTAGGACAGTCTTTTGCAAAGTTACCTACCTCATCACATGTATAACATCTTGATCTAGATATGTTCTTTCTAATAGTATCTCTATGATGAGGATTCTTACCTTTAGAGTGATGAGTACCTCTTCTCCCTTTCTTGGAGTGAACTATGAGGGCTTGATATTCACTTCCCATCTTCTCTTCTCGGGCTTCTATTTGTGCTTCTTCTTGAAGAAATTCTTCCCATAGTCTGCTGAATTTGACTAACTTCTTTTTAGCACAGACTCCTTGGATGAATGAATCCCATGACCTATGAAGGCCATTCATAGTTGTCATCATAATATCTGCATTCTCCACTTCTTCATCTATAGCTTCTAATTGTTCCTTGATCTGAGAAACCCTTGTGAAGTAGGACTGGATAGTCTCTGCATTTTGAATCTTCACATTCTTCAATTGATTCCTCAGATTCATCTTCTGGTTTATGTTCTTCCCTTCAAACAATTTGGTTAGGGCATCAAACATAGCTTTAGGTGTCTTGAGAGAGGACACCTGTGGGATAAGGTGATCCTTGATAGAATAAACAATGATCCTCTTTTCCATAACCATCTTCTTCTTATGTAAGGCCTTTTCCTCATCTCTCTCTCGAACTGGAACCTCCTCATAAATGTAGGAATATAACTCATTTTCTTCTAGGACCAGGGAGATCCTATACTTCTAGGCTCGGAAGTTATCAGCTCCCTCAAGCTTTTCATCAAGATATGTATGATGAGACATCTTAACAAAGAACCTTAAATGGAAATACAAAAGATTTTGTATCTTACCAGGTTCAAGATGTCGGATCTAAAACTTGAGTAGAAATCCTGCAGAGCTGGTTTAGGAGCAAATTAGGGTTTTACTTTTCCAGAGATCTGTCCACCCAAATGCCTTGAAATTTGTCTCTAACTTCGATTTTGGGGAGAAGATAAATCCAGTCCTAGGCTCATTGAAAAATTCCACTCTTGTGAAAAGCCCTAATTTTTGGCAGTAGTGTCGGGTCTAAAACTAAAAAACCTTAGAAATGGATTCTGTTTCAATAGAAACATGTGCCCTAAGGAGGAGAGTTATTCCACCTTACGTTTGCTGAAAATATATGGAGGAAGATCCACAAACTAGGAATCCCTAGTTCATACAGTTGCACAGTGTCTTCTTCTCAGGTTAGCTTTGATACCGTGTTAGTTTTTCAACATTAAGTTGGCATTATTAGGATCTTTAATTGAGAGAATAACAAGTACAACAATCAAACACAATAGTCAATGAACATAGTGTTTTTCCTTGGGGAAACCATAAAGGAGAAAACCCCGCAAATTCCTTAGAGATAGAATCAGCACCAAAATAGTAAAATCCCCAAAACAGTGAGTGATCTCACGACAGCAGTAATCTTCTTCTTGACTAGCCCCTGTGTCTTCTCCTTCCTCAACTATGCACTACACTTGAGTGTGGATGAGTTGTGTTATAAATAGAGACTCCAGTTCTCTATTTATACTAATCCTGACATGACTAAAACCCTACCAGGGCCAACCTCTACTAGGAGATTCTAATAACCCTAGTGCCCCAGAACTACATGGACTTTAACCCTTAGACAATTGGAGGGTTACCCACTATGACTTGACATGACTTGTTTACATTATTGATCCTCCCAATCGGAACATCGGGGCATGACAATATGACTCAATTACATTATAGATACATCCCGGAATAAACATCGGGTTACAATACATAAGATACATAGATCAATACATTCTGAAGTTACAAATACATCAACAATGGTAAACAATTAAATAACACAATTCTACTGCCACATATGGAAGAATATCTATGTTTATTCATGACAATTCGGATCAACAACACTTAGTCAACGACTTATTAAAATGTTCACATATGCTTAACAACTTCGGATCAATGAACAATTATGTTAGTTATTCTCAAGCTTATATAATTAGTTAACATGTCGAGTATTCGTATTTCGATACTAGCGTGCATGTTTAAGGTGTGCATGCATGGCTAGTACATGCACATGTTGAACATGTACTATAAACATACACCATATTTCCTACGCATAACTTCTAACTAACATTAATAATCCTTCACAAAAAAAGAACAAGAATACATATATAATATAATTGCTTCAACATTCTCAGTTATTTATCAATTATTCACTTTTATGATTTCATATCTTGTTTTTACGTTCTTATTAACTCAACCAGTCAAACAAGATGAGTACTTACTACCACTAACCTGGTATTGGAAATACCCAACCCTCAATAATAATAAATAACATGCCCTTCCATCCTAAGCTACGTCTACATCCTACCTATCCTTACTCTACTGGTATAGAATTGGACGTCAACTTAACCAACCTGACCACATAAGAACCTAAGAGCGATAGCATCAATTAGACAGTGGACCTAGCCTCTCATAGTAATAATATTACCGTCGTCATCACAAAAACTTGAGGAGCGTGTGTCAACATGGCCCTCCCACAACCCCAGGTATCATAGTAACCTAGGGTGGGAAATACATCCATCCCTCTCAACATATTAGGTCTATACCCCATTAATTCATACTCTATTGCTATTAGGATTATTGGATTGTTTCATTGAATCATAATTTTTGGTTGCTATTTTTTATTGCATAACATGTTATTCTTTTACATATCACACCAAGTATTCAGCTATCACATGGCTCCTATGTCCTCTCGGTTAGAACTTCACAAAGTACACATTTATAATAAGTAATTCCACTTGATAATCAATTGATCCACATCATCATCCTCATCATTATTCCATGTAATAATTTAATTCATCAAAGGTACACACAACATATAATAATTCAACTGATCACATTGTAAAATGGTATCCACGTACTACATCATATTATTCACATTTTATCAATGAAAAAATTTAAACATACTCTCATCGTAAAAGAAAGGAATCTCATGATAACGACAACATTGTAACTTCATAATCATATCAACATAATACTCATGATGACATCATAACCATAGTAACCTTATAATTATAGTGTCATAAAAAACATAGTCACATCATAAATTCGGCCCATCATGTTGTAAATAAATATCACTCAGTTGAGATGAGGCCAAAAAGAAAATAAGCAAAATAAAGTGCAATAGGTATTGCTAGTCAAAATATGGGGCGTTACAATAAGTTGTAAAAGTGATTTTCTTTCTAAAATAACTAATTGTTCATTAGCTAATGGTTGGTGCTTGATTTAATCCAAGGGTAAGATTAAAGGAAGGGAATTTGTGCTCAATTCATTGTAATCAAATGAAATTATAAATATTAGTGGCAACACAAAGAAAATGAGCTTGATTAACATGAATTTTGATGGCATTATTATTTTTTCAAAATTCATGGTATATATATTTGTGTATACCAAGAGACGCCTTCTTTAGTTATAATAATAAATTTTGAAATGGTGACACAAGGTTAGTAAATGGAAATTGTGGGTTAGAAAAACCAATTCATAACATTTTAACGTCAATAGTTAGTCTTCGAAAGATAGAAAATGAAGAAATTCAGATATAGATTCTTGCCAAATGTGTTCAATGCATCAATGATGGAACAAGGATTCCTATCAAAATTTTATTGGCATATTATACATAGAAAACAAATGTTCAAAAGTGTAATGGTGACCTTACCAATCTTTCACCTCATCCAATGTCACATTCCAATTTAAGCAATATACAGAGAATGCATTTTACAAATCACAGAATTACAGAGAGCACATACTTTGCAAAGTGTGATGATTGTTGTGATCTTTACAATGTCACGGGCGAATTTAAGCAATATATGGAGAATGCATTTTACAAATAATGGAATTACAGAGAACACATACTTTGCAAAGTGTGATGAGTGTTGTGACCTTTCCTGAAAACTTAGAGAAGCCATTGACCTAACAATCATAAAATATTTGGACCAAGTTCTAAAATTTCACAATGATTACATTAAAAGTTCTTGCGCAACCCACTATTCCAATAGAAGAAATGCTTGAACACTGAACATTACAAGATGGAAAAGATAACAGTTTCCATAAAAAGTTTGTGAAGGAAGGAAAAGTAGATAGCACTACCTATAATATTCCAGTTCATCTAACTAGAATGATTATACATGGGCTCATGATTGGGGTTTTTGGTCACTTTGAGATCCCTTTTCTAGATACAGGTTCAAACTTCAATGTATCCTACTTATCTTTATGCTTAAGAATGTTAGAAGACCCAATGGTTGATGGCTTTGGTAATTTTTTATATGAAAAGGGGTCTTTAATATTTCCATTGCATGTTGCAATTTTACAAAATGAATCCTACAATAAGTCTCAAGAATATAAGAGAAAATCCATGCAAGCTTTATCAATACCAATAGTTTCTTTTAACAAACTTTGATTGATTTTATTCCTACAGCTTGCTAATTGTGGATGTGGAAAAAAAAAGTATTACCTCTTTTCTTTTCAATCCATTATCACAACAAAGAATATATATTAACCATATATGTAAGATTCCTTCATGTTGATCACACTAATGAAAATATACAGTGGAACATATGGGAGGTTGTTATCTCAATTGAAAAGACTATATATTATCACTACCACAAATCAGGGATAACTATAAGACAATTCAAGATGAAAGTAGTTTCACTCCATACTTGATTGGGGAGGTTTATAACTTTAAGGATTTTGTGGTAAAACACTTATTGAATTAAAGTTAGAGGATTGTGGGAATCAAATACCGTCAATACTTAAAACTCAATATGGTTGATAGATCCCTAATAATGATGTTGGGCACCATTTTTACCTATTTTTGCCATCTAAATACCTTCGTGTTCCCTCCATAAACCTTCATACTTGATCCATAAAACCTTAATTTCATCCACAAAACTTTGGTCAAAGGTATAAATGTTGTTGCTTCTTAAAAAATTGAATTATGAGGTTTTTAAGGCATTTAAATTAAGGTTTTATTCAAAATTACAGAATGTGCTAACTTCCTGTAATTTCTCCTAGTTTGGATACTTGCAGGCTAGCTAGGCGTAAACTGAGAGATGGGAGAAAGATCCTCGATGTCCAAGGATGGTTAAACTTCTAAAGAACATATGATATGGTTCTCATAGGTGTCGAGTCAATGCCGGTCAAAGATGACCACCTGTGCTACCACTTAGCATAAAAACAGGACAGTTCCAATTTTGTCTATTTTGATGGATCTGATGGAGGATCTCGAGGGTCACAGATCATTATTTGTCTTCCAGATTTGTAGCATTTCCAGTTTTTTTAAAGATTGTATAAGTATTTTATTTTACACATGAAAAAAATATCCTGGATCATAAACGTATAGTTGTGGAATCAAGACTATGGATTTGATTGCTGTGTATGCCCAATTCGATATGGTGAATGCAATTGAAGTTTAAAGCTCTGTGATTTTCTCTACATGTGTAAATGAAGCATTGGAGGTCCCCCTTTGCCAATTCTACGCACATCTTTTTGTATCGTTTCATGTGGTATGTTTTATTAAATCCCGTAGAATTCGATTTCTTCATTTTAATTACTCATACACTCCCAAACGAGTTGGATTATTTGAAAAAGGTTAGAGACTCTGTTATTTAATTGTTTGCATGCTGTAGGAATGGTTTAGACTACTTATTCAATATCATATTTATGTGCACTACCTATTCAATGTCAAATTGTTGAGGACAGTTATACATTGCGAATGTCTTCTTGTAAGGGAAATTAATGTTTGACTGCTTTCAATATTGAGATAATAGGCAGAGTATCGCGATCTATATTTTAGGATTTAGGTTTAATTTGTTTTTATCTTAGAATATTTCACATATGAATTGTTTTTTAACTCAAAGATCAAATGAAGTTACTTTTGTAAGGGAGGTTCTGTATTTCAAAGTCATAGCATTCTAGCTTTCAATAGATTTGTTTCATAGCTAAACTAGATTTCCAGTCAGGTCTAGCTTTGAGTCTCTATATTTGGGATATGCCTCTAAGTCTACAAACTCTGGATTGACATAAAATTAAGGTCTAATTTACACTAGTGGATTAGAGCCCAACATTTGGAATCCCAATGGTCACAATTACTGTTAACAAATTTTCAATTCCAAAAAAACTAATTGATCTATGTGCTACCATTAATGTCATGACACTAGAGACAATGGAATACCTTCACTTGAAAAATCTCAAACCAACCACTACAGTTTTGGAACTAGCTGACAGATCTAAAATCACACTTGAAGGGATCTTAGAATATATCATTGTTTCTTTAGACTCCTAGGAGTATCCTGTAGATTTTATAGTGCTGCAACCAAAGTCTAATCTAGGAGGGCATCCATTGATTCTTGGTAGACCTTGGTTGGAAACACCTGATGCTTTCATAGGGTGTAGATCAGGAAGTATGCTCATTTCACATGGGACAGAGAGAAAACAAATTACACTTTATCCTTCTACCCAACGACCTTCTACATTAGATCAGTTATCATGGATTAATGAGACCAAAGAACAGGAAGAAGAAGTGATTCACCCTGTCCTAAGTATCAATCAGTTCTTTGATTTTCAAGAAGAAAACAACGAAGATTTGCTATATTACTTCATTGCTGAACTTGATATTTCTGAAGAATTAAGAGACATGCAGTATGCTATAGCAGATCAAGTTTTGGGACAGAAATTTTAGGAAAATTGCACAGTACATTCTCTAGCTTTAGCACTTCATGATATTTTTAATGTTCATTCAATCACTGATGTCCAAAGCAAAATAGTTGAAATCAGTCCAAGAAAACATTTGAATATCAGTGAACATCTTACTACATCACATGAAGAATAGTTGATTGCCTTACTGAATAAATATTCCCATGCATTTGCTTGGGAATACATTGACATCCTAGGCATTCATCACAAAACATGCACTGACCACATTTACATAGATGATAAAATCAGACCTATCAGACAACCACAACGTAGAATGAACCCCATACTAAAAGAGATAGTTAAGGAAGAATTATAGAAGTTATTAAAAGTAGGATTTATTTACCCTATCTATGACAGCCAATGGGTTTCTCCCTTGGTTGTTGTTCCTAACAAAAATGGAAAATGGTGGATATGTGTAGATTATAGTGAGTTAAACAAGGCAACATTAAAAGATTATTTCCCATTGCCCTTTATTGATCAAGTGTTAGATGTCTTAGCTATAAAATAATACTTTTCATTTTTAGATGGTTTCAGTGGATATAATCAAATTCACATTGCAAAAGAGGACCAAGACAAAACCACATTTACATGTCCTTGGGGCACATATGCCTACAAGGTTTTACCTTTTGGCTTATGTAATGCCCCAGCTACCTTTTAGAGAGTATTCTTGGCCATTTTTGCAGATCTAATTCATGAATGTGTTGAAGTCTATATGGACGATTTTTTTGTGCATGGAAGTGCCTTTGAGGATTCCTTAGCAAACTTGGAGAAAATTTTAAAAAGGTGTGTTGACTCAAATCTTTCCCTTAGCAATGAAAAGTGTTTTATGATGATGACTGAAGGGATAGTTTTAGGCCATCACATTTCTTCATCTGGAATAAAAGTAGATCCTGCTAAAATTCAAATCATTGAAAATCTATCTGAACCAACAACTGAAACAGATGTAAGAATATTTTTAGGGTATGCAGGCTATTATCGTAGATTTATTGAAAATTTCAGTAAGATAGCTCTGCCATTGTTTAAATTACTTTCAAAGGATGTACATTTCAAATGGGATACTAACTATCAATCTGCATTTTAGACACTTAAAGAGAAGCTCTCAACTGCTCCCATTTTAAGGGGACCAAATTGGACATTGCCCTTCCATATTTCTATTGATGCATCTGATACTGCAATAGGCGCCTCTTTGGGACAAGAATAGCATACCATGACTTATGCTATTTATTTTATTAGCAAAAATCTAACACCTACGGAATTGAATTATACAGTCACTGAAAAGGAGATGTTGGCAGTAGTTCATGCTATGAACAAATTTCGTCATTACGTTACTGGCTACGAAATTTTTGTCCACATAGATCATTTCTCTTTACGATATTTGATGAATAAGTCTATCACTAATGGTCGGATAACCAAATGGTTACTATTAATGTAGGAATTCAATATCACTGTTTTAGTTCGGCCTAGATGAGAAAATCAAGTGGTAGATTTCCTGTCTCACTTACACAATATTGGTGAGGTTGTTCCTGTTTTAGATAGTTTTCCTGATAAACACTTGTTTGCAATTTCTGTTATCACTCCTTGGTATGCTGATATTGCCAACTATTTGTCATCGGGACAATTACCTCCATCTATGTCATCTAAAGAAAAGAAAAAGATTATTAAACAAAGAGCTAGACATATATGGGTCAATGGTGATCTATTTTACACAGGATATGAACTAATCATTAGGAGATGTGTACGGCAAGATGAAGTTTTAGATATTTTGAAAGCATTTCATGATGAACCGCGTGGTGGCCATTTTGCAGAGAAGAGAACAGCATATAAGATACTCAATTTGGGGTATTACTTGCCTTCTATTTTCAAGGATTCTAAGAAGTATGTTAGGAGCTATGATACTTGTCAGCGGATGGGACGGCCAGTCTGATCTGATGAAATGCCACTCCAACCACAAATATTCATAGAACCATTTGAAAAGTGGGCTCTTGATTTCATTGGTCCGATTCATCCACCATCACAAGGGAAGAAGCACATTCTGGTATGTGCAGACTATGTTACAAAGTGGGTGGAATCCAAACCATTACCAAGAGCCACAGAACATAATGTGGTAAACTTTATTTTTGAAGAGATATTTGTCATATTTAGGGTTCCTAGAGAGATTGCCACTAATCAGGATGCCCAATTTACTTATAAACTAGTGCAAGAGATAGCAGGAAAGTACAAGATTAAGCACAGAAAATCTACACCTTATAATCCAGAAGCCAATGGCCAGGTGGAATCTACAAACAAGACTTTGGAAGGAATCATCACCAAAATTGTCTAGATGCATAGGAAGGATTGGTTAGCTAAGCTTACTGAAGCTTTATGGGCATACCGAATCACTTGGAAAAACAGTACTGGTTTTTCTCCTTATCAGTGCATTTATGGTAAGCAAGTCCTCGTACCTATAGAATTTCAAATTCATACCTTCAAGTTAGCAGTAGATTTGGGGATGAATCTTTCTGGAGCACATCAAGAAAGGATACTTCAATTGAATCAACTAGATGAGATGAGACAGGCTGCAATAGAACACAATATTTTGATACAGCAACAGAGAGCCCAATGGCATGACAAGTTTATCAAAAAGAAACAATTTCACATCAATGACTGGGCCCTATTGTTTGATTCAAAGTTCAAATACTTCAAGGCCAAATTCACAACTCATTGGTTTGGTCCATATGAGATTGCAGAGGTATATGACAATGGCTCAGTCAAACTCCAAACAATCGATGATGAAGTACGTACATTTGTGGTCAATGGCCACCGGCTCAAACTCTATACCAAGCCTATCAACAAAGAAGATTTCATACAACAGATTTCACAGCAATGGAAGATGGAAGTGCTGGATAAACACCCTGGTGTTTCTCCTTCACTTTCTTATTAGCTCTTTTCTGATTTGATATAAAAATATATATATATATAAAGAAAAAAAGAAAACAAAACAAAAACAAAAACAAGAAAAAAAAGGGAGTTTAGTTGTGAAAACCAGGCAACTGGCACAACATAAACTTGATATTTACTTAGAAAACCAGGTTCACTTGGCCATTGAAAATTCACAAAAATATTTTCAAAATTTCATACCTCTTAGGTAGTTTTTTTTGCATAATAAATATCTTGTTTGACTTGAGGACAAGTCAATAAATAGGCCTGTGAGGGGGATAAGCATTTCATGCTTTCTATTTTTTTTCTTTCTTGGAACCCTCCAAGTATTTTTCAAATGTAGAGGGACCTGACTTCCATTTTAGCAGAAGGGACCTGAGATGGCAGACATTTTTAAAAGTAGACATCAGAAGGACATATGCGAATCAAAAACAAATTGCAAACTAGCTACATCAAGTAGCAAGCACAGCATAAAGGGATATCAAGCAAAGTCTTTAAGGATTTTAATTTTTATGCTTTAAAAGTTGCATGATTCTTTGATTTTATGTAATGACATATCTACCTATCCTCATAAGCCTGACTGTCTACTCTATCACTTTCACAATCCATGCCAACATTCCATTTACTTCTCATTATCCTACCCTAGGTGTCAAAATGGTGGTCAGAATCAATCCTAGAAGCAAATTTTCAATGGCCAAAACCTACACTACATTCTACAAGAAGGGTTTCCTTCTCAACAGGAAGTGAAATGTTTAAAAAGAAAATGGAATTCAAATGTTTTTTTTATATTTTCATACTCCAGATATTAGTGCATTATGCATTAAGTTAAAATATATATGGAATATAGAATATTTGATATAAGGAATGGCTATGTGTATTTCCAAAAGGTGAAAAGTATCCACTCCAAGGGAAGAAATCCCTTCCTTACTGCTCATTAATCAAACACTAGGGTATGTAAATGAATTGAAGAGCATTGTATAGAGATGAAATGGTTCTAACCTTACCTTTAATCTTTCTCCTTGAGAATTTGTACCTGAACTAGTGATTGGATAAAAAAAAGTCGCATGTTCAGAGAATGATTATAAAAAAAACATGGTTGTATGCTCCCATGAAAATATATAAATGTGCTTGGAAAATCACATTGCAAATTGGTGACATTGGGATTGCATATCAAAATCGTCATTCCTCTTTGAACCAAACTTCACTCTTCCATCTGCAGACCCGATTGCAGTGTAATGCAATGGCATATAGGGGTAATATTTTACAGTGAAAAGAAAGCGTGTATCACAGAGGAAGGATGTGGGCACTAGAATACTACAGAATTCATTCGTGTAGGAGAAATTTTGAAGCAATAATGCCAGAGGGGAGGTAAAACTTAAATCTTTTGCCAAAAGAATTTGCTAGATCAATAGAAATTCTAGTTTCATAGTATCATTTTGAAATAGGAAAACATTTACAGAACTAAAAGTTGCAAGGCTGAGGCTTTCTGCTGCATATTTCTTTTCCTGTTAAAGTTGCAAGATGGTATCTAGATTAGAACAAGATAAATTCGATCCCATTGATATTCATGAGAAATGTATGGAAATTTTTTAAAAGAAACAGTGGGTGACTTTTTTTGAAAAGTTTGATGGGCACAATGATAATGTTAGCCTAACATTTGCCGATTTGTTTGATGGAGAAAGGGCTACAATGGGAAATTTGAATTTCAGACTGTCTGAAGACATTTTGGCACAGATCATTGGCTTACCACAGCAAGGAGAGAGATTCTTCAAAACCAAAAAATTCAAGGAGAAGGCATGGATACCCTTTCTATGCAGGTCAAGGGAAGGATCAGTGAACTGGAAGAAGGGAATACCAAGGAGCTGATTGGTTCATCCCTGGGATGAAATCGTCTATATCATCCAAATATTCATCACCTGTGAAGGCCGATTTAGTATTGTATATATTTACCATATCACACTATTATAGCATTTAAGGGGTGATTGTGAGATTAACATGCCCCATTTCTTATTACAGAGTCTTTCCAATATGGCTAAGGCTATTCAAAAGCATGCAAAAGATAAAATGACAAGCCTTTTCCACTGTGGACTCATCAAAATAATCATGACATATGAGTTACAGAAGCAAAATATGACATGGCAAGAATTTTTATTCATAATCAGTTTGAAGAACAAGAAGAGTTTCCTGAAGAAGGTTTGAAAGAAGACAAATTGTTGATGATAACATACCCCAAGGATGGGGAACAGAACCCTGAAGCAACAAGTTCAAAACTGCTAAAGGGGAAAAAGAAAGAAAGAGAGGCGTTGATGATCACAGATGATGAAGACAACTTTGAGGCAGCAAGCTCAAAACAGCCTCAGAGAAGGATACAAACTAGGAGTGTGATGAAAGAAGAAATACAGTTTCAAAAGCAAGATCAAATTTTCACCACTTATAAGAAAAGGCCAAGGAAGCATCAGCAAGCTCGAAATAAGTCAGCAGTCGAAGAGGATGATGAAAGCCAGTAGAAATAGTATGAATACATACAGTCCTTGGAAAGTCAAGAAGAAAATATAACAGGTGAGATAGGGCAGGTTCATGAAGAAAAATATATCCAAGAAACTAAAAATATTTCAGATGAAGTGATAAAGCAGACCAAAAAAATCAATATCTTCTTGGAGCAGCAAAGAAAAAGAAAAGAAAAAGAATCCAAGACAAGAAATATTAAATGATCCATCTTCTCCTTTCTTAGAGAAACAAACTATGGAAGAAGAAAAGAAGGGAGATTCAGTACAAGAGAATGAAGAATTGGGGATGGACACCAATTCTGTGTAGCCTCCAATGAAGATGGAAAAGAAGAAAACTTCCAAAAACAGTACAAAGATTAAGAAATTGAAATTAGAAGTAAGGGAATTAGAACTGAGGAATGAAAATTTAAAAGAAAGGAATAGGAAGCTTAAAGTTCAAAGGGCACGAATCTCCAAGCATGTATATAGATGGTATAAACAAAAGAAGATTTACAAAACCAAGTATGTGAAACTAAAAGTCCTTTATGCATCTTGCACTTCTATAGATGCATCATCTCAGACAGGATATTAAAAGCAGAGGGTCAGCTGTTGGGCTATAGGCCAGACCCGGGTTTTATACCATTAACTTCGCACCAACAAACAGACCCACAGTGTTGGCCCTTTCGGCAACAACCTACGAACAGGTTGCAGTCTCACCTGAAATAGCTATTGGGTTCCGCAGAACTAGGTTTCTACAAGTAGAAGAGGGATATTACTGTACCTTTAGCCTTAACAATAAATATTTATACCAAAGAGAGCTTTGATATTCGCTTAATTAGCTTCATAGTTAGATAAAAGACGTTTCTTTCTTAACCCTTAACTGGGAATTCACAGCGAAGTTAATATTAACAGTTAACTTACTTTATCAATTATCTACTTATAAATGCATAAAATAATACCATAACAAAAACAACACAAAAGAACCACAACACAAGATATAACGTGGTTCACCCCCATTGTAGGGGCTACATCCACAAAACTGCGCTTTTATTCCACTTCTTACAAAACAACGGTCTGATCTGCGCACTCAGCAGTAGATCCACCCTTCGAGTCTAACTGTGCACTCAGCTACAGTTCCTTTCTTACAATATCTAAGCTACACACTTAGCTGCAGTTCCTTTCCTTACAAAACCCTCTGCACACACAGCTACAGAGGTCGTCCACGCACACAGCTGGGACTTGACCTTAAAACCCAAAAAATAGATCTATCTTCTTTGCATCAGATGATCCTCATTTCATTATATGATCTTGACATATTTACATGAGTGCCTATTTATACAAGTGCACTATTACAAAATCATGGGCTTACACCCGAATTTTATAGACAATTACAAAAAAGAGGGCTTTGACTCAACCCTAACACCCCTAAGACTATTTTGAGTCGAAAATCCGCTTACAAGCTTCCACAAAAACCACAGAGTTACCAAAATTAGTGACCGTTAAGGCGCACACCCCAATAGGCCCCTAAGGCTCACCAATGTCCCGTCCCGGGAAACTCTCCTATTTGTCTCATGGGAGAATCTTGTTGGCGAACAGAGTGAAATGTTGTCGGCTGCTTGCTCCTTCTCTACTAGCTCCTTTTGCACTCTGCCGAGTTTTGTATCCATCTACATCTTTAATTTTCCTGCCTTCCTGCTCCCTTATATACCTATCATCATCGTCATCCCTTCTGCTACTTCTACCACGACCGCAGCTTTCTTGATCCTTCATCCTTTCATCCTTAGTAGACTACCTATGTTTCTTATGATGTTGACTTCCTGTGCAATATTTATGATGGTCATGGGAATCATTGGGCCTTCTAGATCTATCAGAGACTCCATCCCTTGAACTACCTCTCGTTCATGTCCTATCAAACATTTGACCATCCACAAATTTGGGTCCTTAACAGACGGTACCCCTATGATTGCATGCCAATGTAGTTTTACATAAGACAAACAGCATGCCTCCATTCTGCTGAGCCAGGAGGATACATCTCGGGAACCTCTGGGGTTTTTCCTGAGGTTTTGTGCCTTTCTTCGTTCCATTTAGAGCGAACTTATGCCTTAAATTTATTCCTGGTTGAACATGTATGCATAGGTGGATGCAGCACTGGGGGAGTTTAGATGCAGGTGGATTGCTGATAAGGTTCTACAGACCTCTCTCCTTGAACTCTCATAACAATTCCTGGACTTCACGATCAATTGACATGGTCTTAACTGTAAACTCAAGAAAATGCATAATGAAGGATTCGCAAGCCTATGTGGCTTCTTATAGAATCCCACGACAAAATCTACCATCATGGTGTATTAAGGTCACCAAATCTGATGGAGCAGCGGTAAATGATGTTCACACGGTTAGGGATTTTCCCAAAAATCTCATCATTACAAGCAGTTAAGGAAACTCACGTGCCGGCGCCACCAAATCTAGTTTGTCCCATCGGTCGCATTTTGGGTTGCAACAGACCTTTCTTCTTCAACACAACCACTAACTTCAGCTGCTTCCCAATGAGTACCTTCGACACAATATTGACCTTCGACCCATCTTGACCCAAGCGCCAACCGAACTTCGACCTTTGAACTTTGAAATACTTCGTAGCTTTGAGAACAAATTCATTATAGTGTAGTACCCAATTTCAACTATTCTTGGTACTTAGACTCTCCTTCTTGTTGTTACTTCTGATTAGGGGGTCTAGGATTGTCCCTATACTTCTTTAATCTACTTCCATTCACCATGGAAGGTAAAATTTCTCCATTCAATTTAGCTAACTGGACTGCACCACCATCGGTAACTTCCTGAACTATGTATGGTCCTTTCCAATGTGTTTTGAATTTACCTGGGAACTTCATGAATTTATTGTCATACAAGAGCACAAGATCACCAATCTGGAATTGCTTCTTATTAATGTGTCTATCCTACCACGCTTTTTCTCTAGCTTTCTGTACTTTCTACTGGAAACCTGCAATGAATCTGTCTTCCTCTATTTCTAGCATCTTTTCCAGCCTTTCTGTCAACATGGTTGGGTCATCCATCTCTGTGAAGGTAGATATTCTCAGGCTAGGAACAATGTACTCCATGGGCATAACTGCTTCTTGTCCATAGACCAGCCTAAAAGGTGTATGGCTTGTCAACTTCTTACAAGTGGTTCTATAAGCCCATAGTACTACTAAAATTCTAAGATCCCAATCATTTCTGTTAACATTGCAAACCTTCATCAGAGCGTGCTCAAGGATCTTGTTAAAGGCTTCGACAGTTCCATTTGCTTGAGGATGGTAGGCAATACTCTTTTGATGATATAATTGAAATTCTTTGGTCAATGCTTCAATAGTCTTATTTAGGAAATGTGATCCTTGATCACTCATAAGAACTCTAGGACACCCAAATCTCGACAAGATATTATCAAAGATGAACTTCGCAGCTGTAGCAGCGCTACAGTTCTTGACTGGCTGAGCTTCGGCCCAACGAGTAAGGTAATCAGTTGCTGTAATAATGTATCTTGCTCCTGATTTCTTTGCAGGGGGATTGATTGGTCCTACAAAATCAATATCCCATTTGTCAAATGCTTGTAAAGTTACCTGTGGAACCAAAGGAATCTCATCCCTCCTGGATGGTTTTCCTGTCCTTTGACAGATATCACAGCTATGGCAATACTCTCTTTCATCCTTAGGAATTGTAGGCCACCACAATCCTACTGTCAGAATCTTTTGAGCTGTAGCTTTTCTTGCATAATGACCTTATACTGCTCCCGAATGTGCCTCAGCCATGATCAATGGATTTTCATGTTCTAGGACACATCTACACAATATTTCATCTAGCCCCATCTTATATAACTATCCTGCTATCAAGGTAAAGTCAGCTGCTCTGACCACCAGCTGCTTCTTCTGCTATGTCGTCATCTCAGGGGGTGGAAAACCTGTAGATAAGTACTAAACAATATCCTGAAAATAGTCATCAACCATCTGGATGGAAAACAACTGGGCATTAGGAAGACTTCCTTCCAAGCTAGTGGGTTCTTCTCCTGACTCAATCCTTGATAAGTGGTCAAGCCCTAGGTTAAGTCTTCCAGGATTAACTATGATCTCAAAGTCATACTCTTGAAACAGAATTAGCCATCTGCATATCCTTCCACCTAACATAGGCTTGTTAACCAAATACTTCAAAGCAGAATGGTCAGTGAACATCTTAAAATGCGATCCTAATAGATAGTGTTGAAACTTCTGCAAGGCATAAACCATAGCTAGACCTTCTCGTTCTGTCGTAGTATAATTCTTTTCTGTTGTGGACAATTTTGTACTTGCAAAAGCAATAGGGTGATCAATATTACCTTCACCTGATTGAGCCAATACTACACCTAAAGCAATGCAAGATGCATTGACATGAACATGAAACTCCTTATTCCAGTAAGGGAATACTAGGATAGGGGAAGCTACCACCTTTTCTTTCAAAATATCTAATCTTTCCTGACACTCAGGTGTCCATTCAAACTTAATATCTTTCTTCAATTCCTTTTCCATAGGGGCTGTAATCTGAGCATATCCTTTGATGAATTTCTTGTAATATCTAGTATGACCAAGTGTAGTGCGAAGTTGCTTAATAGACTTTGGAGGTGGAAAGTTCACAATGATGGCTATCTTCGTAGGATCCACCATCAATCCTTGCTTGCACACAATGTGACCTAGAAGAATTCCAAAAGGTGCGCAAAAGATACACTTCTTCAGGTTCAATGAAATCTGATGTTTCCTACACTTATCCAGCATAAGCCTTAAGCTAGCTATATGATCTTTCAATAAGCCAAATATAGTCCAATCATCAAAGTAAACTTCTAAGAACTTATGAATGAATTCCTTAAATGCAGATATGATTACTTTGGAAAACATAGCAGGTGCATTCTTCAATCCAAAAGGCATAACTGTATACTGAAACGATCCCATTTCTGTAGCGAAGGTTGTTTTATGTCGATCCTCTGGAGCAATTCTAATCTGATGGTAACCTGAAAATCCATTAGTGAAGGAGTACACTCCTTAACCTCCGACATTGTCTAGAACTTCATCTGTAAAGGGAGTAGGAAACGGATCATGTAAGCAGGCATCATTCAGCTTCCTGATATCAACACAGATTCGGATTTCTCCCTTAGTCTTCTTTTCTTGTACCACCATGGGGCTAACCCATTCTGACTCTTTGACAGGCTCAATGATTCCTACTGCGAGCATCTTATCTAGCTCCACCCTGACTTTTCTTTATACTTAGGGTTCAGCCTATAAGGGCACTGCTTCATAGGCTTCGCATCAGGTTTCAAAGGGATTTTTATCACTCCTATATCACCAAGGATACCTTTTATTTCTGAGAACTTCATCGAAAATAGGTCCTGATACTCATGGAGAAGTTGGGTCACTTTGCTTACCATTTCTTCATCCCAATAATCTCCAATAGTAGCATACTTAGGCATTTCTTCTGACCCAATGTTTACTTGCCTCGTCTTCAAGGGCTATGTCACTTCTGGCGCTTCGATTGCTGGTCCATGTACTTCGCAGTGTCCTTCTGACTCAGGAATGTTTATTTTGCATGGGTCATCATCCTCATCAATTGTGAGGTTATAGAATTCTACTGCAGTAGCTTCTTGTTCTTTCCAATCAGGTTGGTACTCGGCTATTTCTTTACCATCAAACACCTTAGTGTGGATCAGCCTAACAGCCGTGTCCAAAGCAGGACAAACCTCATCAATAGAAAATGTCAGCACAAAACTGTCAACAAGACTATCCCAACTTACGGTACCCTAGAAAAACTCCACCTCTGCATATCAATTCTTAACGACAGGTTCCAGGGTGTGCACGAACCGATGTACCAATTCTTTTCCAGGGACATGCTTCCATGCTTCATAACACTGTTCCAAATGTTCTTGAGGGCTAGTCTAACCATTAAACCTGCTTCGCATGTCCTGAGATTGATCCACGAATTTGAGGCAAAGAATATTTTGACAAGCTTCCCAACTCTGAATATACTTCTTATGACCATTCCACCATCTAGCAGCTGTGGATCTAAATACTGAATCTAGAGTTTTCAGTTTCTATGAATCTGGTACCTGCTCTGAAAATTGTAAAATAAACTCTTCGAGGTATATCAAGCCATCAAAAATAGGGAAGACTCTTGTGTGTGAGCGAAGCCATCTGAGAGACTTGGTGATTCTTGCAAACCAATGTCCATGTAGCTCATAAAGTCTATGTTGCCAATTCTCTAGGCCTGCATCTGAATCAGTCATGCAATAACTATCACACTTTCAATCCATTATACCTTCAGTAGTAGGGTTAACATAGTCTTCCTCTTTAGCTATGATATTGTAGATATGATCCAAAACATCCTTATCCTCATCTCTGACTGGCTCTGTGTACCTTTCTCCTTGAGAAGGGTCCAAGGGGACTATGACTCTCAAGCCTTGTCCTTCAAAAGTCATCTGTTTATTCGTAAGATTGATTACTGCAGAATTATCTATTGCCCATTCAATTCCTAGCAAGGCTGGATAGGGGTTTCTATCATCAATTATCTCAATGACCTCAAAATCTACTAAGGTACTGACTCGATCAATGTCTATTGGGACACTAGAGAATCTTCCTAGGGGCATAATCTTCTGCTGATTGGCTAATCTCAACTGTATAGGGGACCATTCAAGGGTGGGTTTTCCCATTTGTTCCCATGTCTACTTAGTTAAGACATTGACTTCTGATTCCAGGTCTAAAATGATAACAGTCATGTCATGCTTTCCTATCTGAGCATGCAATCTCATTTCTCTTCCAGTTCTTCTAACTCTATTGACAGTTTTTTCTTTACCAGAGCTTTGTTGAGGTTCACAAGAAGCAATAAATTTCTATAACTCATTTAAAGCATTCTGATTTCGTAAGAGCTTCATAAAACTTTGTAAAAATGTCGACAGTGTACTTACTTTCTCTGTCGAAGCTTCTTGAGACTGCGACTGCTGTTGATGCTGTTGCGCAGGTGCTATTGCTGTGCTCTGATCAACAAAGTCTTTTTTGGCTTCCATAAATGTTTATTTTTCTCTTCCCACATCAAAGGTTGGAACTTTCTCTGGGGTATTACGAACCCAAGCCTCGTCAGGCTGTTTTTCCTTATTCAGCACTTGTGTCGTAGCTCCACTCCTTGTAACAATGTTAATGGCTGGAACAGGTCTTTGCTCTACAGTAATCATCTAAATATTCTGAGGAGGAGTGCTATTTCTTTCTTATATCTTGGCTATTAGCTGCAGGCATTTCTCAATGACATGATCTACTACTCGACAATATTGACATGTCATAGTTGGGTTCTGATAGTCTTTAGCTAGATGTCCTGCTTGGTTACAGTTATAGCACACAACCTGGCCTTGACCTCTTCCAGACATACCACCACGACCATGACCTCCAAAAGTACCTCGAGCTGATGTATTACCATGGTAACCATATCCATCATTACCTTGTGCATCGTTTTGTACCCTATAAGCATCATATGTTCGCTCTTGCATAAGATCAAAGCTGCGACATTCCTCTTCGTTGTGTCCAACTAACTTACAGAACTTGTAATAGGGATTCTTAGGGACTTGCACATATCTTTGTAGAAAATAGTAGTCTTCAGGTCGATGCTGGCCAGTTGTTCTACAAATCTCACAATATAGAACATTAGGGTTAAATGGGTTCAGCGCACCAGTATTCAGGTAATTTCTTAGCTCAGGGCATTGTTCCTTGTCATGACCTTCTGTCCTACATCGTGTACACCACACCTCTTCACGAATAGATTTCCCTTTTTTCATGTTGCACATCTCCAAATCCATTTCTGCTAACTACACTTGTATTTGTGCTATGCCAGAATTATCTTCGACAGGGGTTGTCTCTAGTTTCATGGCAATCTCCAAAGCCTCTTGTTGATCAGCGACCTTCTGTTGCATGAGTGGCATTCTGATATGAGGTAGTAAGGCTGTAATGAACCATTCTTTATGTTGCGTTGGTCCAATAGTGAAACTAACTTGATCTAGCAGAAATTTGAACCTCTGATCAAAGTCTCAAACTGATTCACCTCGTCTCTGCTGAATCTCTTTCAATTCAATTATACATTGTGATTTTAATTTAGGCTTCTTGAACTCTTTGATCCTTGCTGCTTTAATATCAGCCAAGACATGGTTATGAGTACTGGAAAACTTCATAAACCAAGTCAAGTCTCGGCCTCTAAAAGAAGTGACCAGCTACGCTCTTCTTACATCTTGATCCAAAATGTTCTTAGCTGTCCACACATCTTCGCATAAAAACCAAAATTGGTCTGGATCCTCTGATCCAGTTCCTTTGAAAACTGAGAGCTTGATATCATAAGTCATATGGGCCATAGTAGACTGAGGGTGGGGGAGAACTTACTGGGGTAGACTGACTTGTGACCGAAATACTCGGGCTAGGGTTACTACCGGACTGCAACGGGTTCTCAGGGGTAGCAGATCTTCACTGTGGGGTTATAGGAGGGTTCCTAACAAAAGGGGTTTCTTCAGATTTAGGGTCTTCTGGGGATACTCAGTATTCTGACCTAGGTTATAGGATTCTAGGTTTCTCTTGTATCTTTTACCACTTCGCAGCAAACCACTTTGCTCGTCGAAGTTACTTTCACTTCCAAACATAGGTTAGTAAAAATAATTCTAGCAATCTGATTCTATAAGCAATATGCCCTTCTCAGCCAAGAGCATTTTAATTTGCAGACTAAATGAATTTAGGTACTTACCCCTTGGTCCTTTGAAGAACTGCCTTTCAGCTTCACTAAAAGAGGTACTTGTGTCAATGGCAAATTCTGTCACAAAATCTTCAAGGGTTCGCGTTGTCCAGAAATCAACAGCTCGCGATATCGTGTTATTCACTCTTTTCAATATATTAATTCTTGTTGGGGCCCACTGAGGAAACTAATCTTCTCGGAAGTCCGTCCTTCTCTCTGTCAACCTGGATAACCACTGGTGCAATTCTATGTAGATACTACCAAAGAAAATTTCATAAATATCAGCAAAAATGTACCTTTGCAATAATTCGTCTGAGCTACGACGAGGATCCTTATTGTCTTGTTCAACAAATTTCTGATAGGTAGCTTCAACCCAATCACCGATTTCTTTTACTAAGGGCCTCCAAAACATAGCCCTTCAGGTACGACATAAATCCCTCTTGAGCAAATACTGAGTTCAACCGGCAATGGAACCAATTTGTTGGGCTATAGGGCAGACTCGGGTTTTATACCATTAACTTCGTACCAACAAATAGACCCTCAGTGTTGGCCCTCTTAGCAACAACTTGTGAACAGGTTGCAGTCTCACCCAAAACCGCTATGGGGTGCCGCAGAACCAAGTTTCTGCAAGCAGAAGAGGGATATTACTGTACCTTTAGCCTTAACAATAAATATTTATACCAAATAGAGCTTTGATATTCGCTTAATTATCTTCGCAGTAAGATAAAAGATGTTTCTTGCTTAACCCTTAACTGGGAATTCACAGTGAAGTTAATATTAACAGTTAACTTACTTTATCAATTATCTACTTATCAATGCATAAAATAACACCATAACAAAAACAACACAAAAGAACCACAACATAAGATATAACGTGGTTCACCCCCAGTGTAGGGGCTACGTCCACAAAACTACGCTTTTATTCCACTTATTACAAAACAACAGTCTGATCTGTGCACTCAGCATTAGATCCGCCCTTCAAGTCTAACTACGCACTCAGCTGCAATTTCTTTCTTACAATCTCTAAGCTTCGCACTTAGCTGCAATTCCTTTCCTTACAAAACCTTCTACGCACATAGCTATAGAGGTCGTCCATACACATAGCTGGGACTTGACCTTGAAACCAAAAAAATACATCTATCTTCTTCACATCAGATGATCCTCATTTCATTAGATGATCTTGACATATTTACATGAGTGCCTATTTATACAAGTGCACTATTACAAAATCATGGGCTTACACCTGAATTTCATGGACAATTACAAAAAAAGAGGGCTTTGACTCAACCTCGACACCCCTAAGACTATTTTGAGTCGTAACTCCACTTACAAGCTTCCACAAAAACCGCGGAGTTACCAAAATTAGTGACCGTTAAGGCGCGCGCCCCAACGTGAGCAACAAAATTTTGCTCATGGTATAAGCAGGGTCAAATTTTTGAGATACTTTTTGTGCATGAGGACATGCAACAGCTTCCTCTTGGGGGAGATGTTGGGCACCATTTTTACCTATTTTTTCCATCTAAATACCTTCTAGTTCCCTCCATAAACCTTCATACTTGATCCATAAAACCTTAATTTCATCCACAAAACTTTGGTCAAAGGTATAAATGTTGTTGCTTCTTAACAAATTCAATTATGATATTTTTAAGGCATTTAAATTAAAGTTTTATTCAAAATTACAGAATGTACTAACTTCCCGTAATTTCTCCTAGGTTGGATACTTGCAGGCTAGCTAGGCATAAACTGAGAGATGGGAAAAAGATCCTCGATGTCCAAGGATGGTTAAACTTCTAACAAACAGATGATATGGTTCTCACAGGTGTCGAGTCAATGCCGGTCAAAGATGACCACCTGTGCTACCACTTAGCATAAAAACAGGACAGTTCCGATTTTGTCTATTTTGATGGATCTAATGGAGGATCTCGAGGGTTGCAGATCATTATTAGTCTTCCAGATTTGTAGCATTTCCATTTTTTTTAAAGATTCTATAAGTATTTGATTTTACACATGAAAAAAATATCCTGGATCATAAACGTATAGTTATGGAATCAAAACTGTGGATTTGATTACTTTGTATGCCCAATTCGATATGGTGAATGCAATTGAAGTTTAAAGCTTTGTGATTTTCTCTGCGTGTGTAAATGAAGCATTAGAGGCCCCCCTTTTCCAAGTCTACACACATCTTTTTGTATCGTTGCATGTGGTATGTTTTATTAAATCCTGTAGAATTTGATTTCTTCATTTTAATTACTCATACATTGCCGAACGAGTTGGATTGTTTGAACAAGGTTAGAAACTCTGTTATTTAATTGTTCACATGCTGTATGAATGTTTGAGACTGCTTATTCAATATCAAATTGTTGTGCATTGCTTATTCAATGTCGAATTGCTGAGGACAGTTATACATTGCGAATGTCTTCTTGTAAGGGAAATTAATGTTTGACTGCTTTCAATATTGAGATAATAGGTAGAGTATAGAGATCTATATTTTAGGATTTAGGTTTAATTTGTTTTTATCTCAGAATATTTCACATATGAATTGCTGTTTAACTGAGAGATCAAATGAAGTTACTTCTGTAAGAGAGGTTTTGTATTTCAAAGTCACAGCATTCTAGCTTTCAATAGATTTGTTTCATAGGTAAACTAGATTTCCAGTTAGGTCTAGCTTTGAGTCTCTATATTTGGGATATGACTTAAGTCTACAAACTCTGGATTGACATAAACTTAAGGTCTAATTTACACTAGTGGATTGGAGCCCAACCAATGCAATATAATGAAACCATTAGAGATAAAAATTGGTTTCATTGCATAAATATATGGAAATTGGGAGGTAATGTCAAGCCACACTTCCTTAAGTGGAAACCTACATTGTCACCTTTCAAAACATTAAAGGAGATGGAAGATTTCAAGAAAGTAATAAAGTCATATATTGTTCATTTTAGTGATGAAATGGATGATGGAGGAGATGAACACTACCTTCCAAATATAAGATATTGGGAAAAAAATTTGAAGGCTTTAGATGTACCATTAGTTATATATGCAGGGACAATAGGTTCATTCTAGTAAAAAAAAGAGACAAGATTCAAATATACTCAACAATGACCTCATATCATGGATGATTACTTGAGTCAAAATTAATGAAATTTATGTGGAAACCTCCTATAAAAAGACTACAAGAAAATTTGATCCAAGAAAATATGTGAAGAAATATTATATGCTCATTGTATGAGCAAGTGATAATAAGCTAACATTACATAAATTTTGAGGTAAAAAATGGGCCTCAAACAAAATAAATGTACTATAAAAATCAACCAATAGGATTGAAGGTAATGATATCAACCATGGGGGATGAATCCTTTTTTTTGGTAAAAAGGGAAGAAGGTAAAATGATCAAAGTGGAAAAACTAATTCTTCAACTCACATTTTTTACTTATCTCCGTGCATATTTACTCAAATTTGATCAAGAGCGGTCGTCGGATGGGGAATTCAATTACGCATCCAATGAGTATCCACTCGATATACTTTTGATTGACCAAATTGTCTCAAAACCAAGAAATGCATGAAAAAATTGATGATAATCATTATGGGTTTACTTGATCTTTCTTGGCGCTTGATAAATCAGGATTTAAGATTGATCTATGTTTATTTTAATTCTTTTATTTTATGAGCCAATATATAATTTTTTAATTACTTTTTGTTTGGTTTTTAATTTGTTATTTTATACGTCATACTTAAATTGACATAGTTTTAAGTGATGTCTCCCCTATAACCAGTTATAAAGCACCTAGCTCCTCTCCATGAAATAAATATGATATCATTGATTTGGATAGTATGATATGGAAATCAAAACTACAATAAAATGCAAAGGAAAATAAAGTAAATATTGACAAGAGACATATGACACTTAAAATATATCCATGTGGTAATGAGACATTTTTGCTACTATTTGAAGAAATATATAAGTTTTTCCCTTATGACTAAAGATACGAAATTTATTAATATTATAAGTTAAACTAAGAATACTCGTTTTTAAGACAAATTTATTAATATTATATGCTAAACATACCTTAGAATATTATAATAGAGGAAGCAAACATTTTGTAATATGGTATCAATAACAATGGAAAATGATATGAAATGAATTCATGTGTGCATTAGCTATTCATTTCTAAAAAAAAAAGTATTCTAAACAAGATATTTCATCATATATATAAAAGACTTTGTGGAAAATGAAATTCATGTTTGCTTTAGCTATTCATTTCTACAAAAAAGTATTCTAAACAAGATATTTCATTATTGTGTGAATATTAAAAAAAATGTTAAAAATAATAAAATCTAATAATTATACAATATAAAAATAAGCAAGTTATTTCATTATATACAAGATTTTGTGTGAATGTTAAAAAATAAATGTTAAAATCATGAAATCTAATAATTATAGATTATAAAAGTAATAAAGTAATTTAAAAAACAAATGATTGAAAATCAATAATGACACTGTTTGGAAACATACAATCACAATATTGGAAACCCATAATTAACTTTTGAAACCAATAATCACAATATTGGAAACCCATAATGAACTTTTGAAACCAATAATCACACTTTTGGAAATGGATAATCACACTTTAGTAACACCATTTAAGCCAGGCTAAGTTTAATTAAAGCCAGGTTACTAATGAAAACGAGGTTACTTGTGAACATGGTTGTGCACATGGGACGCATGGAACAGTATTAGTTCACCACTAAGCTTACTCATTGATTATGAAGTAATTATATCTATTAAAAACGTTATTGCGATTTGTTACATTGTTAACTGGAAATGATTTACAACCGTTGAATTCTATTTACAATGCATTTTAATTGATTTTGAAATGGTTTATAACCCTGTACCATTAAAATATCTCTAAGAATTCTTTGACTAATTATAAAGGTATTCTTTGACTAATTATTCAGGTATTCTGAACCTTGATTTTGAAATGGTTGATAAAGTTGTACCCATAAATTATCAGAATTGAACAAATTATAAAGGCATTTTGAACTTTGATTTTGAAATGGCTGATAACGCTATCCCAATAAGATATCTGTAAGAGTTGTTTAACATATTATTATTTATAATGAAGTGAGATGGAAGTCGCAACTTATTACTCTCCATATAATAAAATTTAGTGTGAGAGAACCAGACTTACAGATAAAAATGTAAATAGTCGTTCACAGAATCTTAATCCTAATCTGAAATTTACAAATTCCAATGGCTTTTTCTTTCCCTTAGTGAAGGGAACTCTTGCTTAATGCCTTGACCATAATTCTTACTATGAAAAACATCAAGTTGTAGAATGATAATGGAAAAAATATTTTTATAAACCAGAAGCATTGGTTATGATAATGGCAAAAATCTTTTTATAAACCAGAAGCATTGGTTTGTGACTATTTTATGTAACTTATCTGGTCCAATAGCTCACCATACTTTGTATTTTGGATTATCTTACTTATATTTAAATAAAGTAGTTTTTTCTCTTGGAAAAAAAACTAAAAATATTTAATCTAACTGTTTTATAAACCATGTTTCCATTCATCTTAACTTTTCCTAATCACACCCAACTTAACTTAGAATAAGCTTCATCCAACTTAACTTAGATTGAGCTTCACATAATTCTACTAGTTTCGTGAACATATCTGAAAATTTCGTAGTATTTTAGTATTAATATTTTTCAAATAAATTAAATTAAGTTTTCAGTTTTACCTGCTTTGGAAAAAATATCAAAACCTCTTTGTAATGTTGTGATAACTCTTCCATAGAAATTAAAATTAAGTTTGAACTTTAATGTAAATTTAAATCTTTAGGAATTTTAAACTTAATGCAAGGAGTGTTGTCAAGAGTACACTCTATCACGGCATGATTTACACCCTTTTGAGCAACAAAATAAATTCCTATACTCCAAAACAAAAGATTCATAACATATTTATTAATTAATTTTGGTTTGAATTATTTATAAAATCTGTTTCAAGTATATGCAGTAATGTGATTACACATTTTATTATTTAGTTTCATATCATGTGTTTGTTTTTTGATATTAAATAATTAAAAAGTTATAAATGTTTCTATGTCCAAATGTAACTGTTAAACAAAAGATTGATAGTAAATTCCACAACAAAAAGTATTAAGCAAAAGATGTATGAACGTCTCAAAGAACGGTTTTCTTCTTGGTTATAATTTTTTTCAACTCTTGGTACGGATTGAAGTTTTGAAGGACTTCAGATTTCGGTTTCTCCTACATGAGAATGATGGCCTTCTCCCATATCCTCAGATGGGCCCACTAGAAAAAGTATTAAGTCTGCCAATATAGATGTCAAATTATAACAAAAATAAGATGAAGATATGCGAACTATAATGTTTAGAATAACAAGAACAAGGCTAAAAGTTTTAGTTTGCATACCCAAGATGTAAGTTAGTTTGGTGTACAGAAGCGTTTTCCTGAGCTGAAGTGGGGGAATTGCATTTACTACCCAGCTGCCATACAAGCATCAAATTATATGGAAATCCTTAAACCGAGAAGTATAACCATCGTAATAGAAATTCGATTTTCAAGAAACCGGTACCTTGTCTTCGAGTTTCTTTTTCTCGTCTTCCAAGGAGCGTACCTGTTACAACCATGACCATGACAGAAAGGTTCAGGTCTCGGGATAATATTTCATTGTATTATTATTGTAAAAGAGATAAAAATTCATGCTATTGTTATAGGAAAATAATAAAACTTTGATAGGATTTATTTTTTTATATTTTTTGGTAGCAAACAAGTTATTTGTTATTTTTTTTGTGTTGTTTTTATTCCCAGTTATTTATTTCTCAATTATTTATTATTTTCAATCTTTTTTAAGTTAAACTATTTTTTTACCATAACTTATAGGTTATCCATACATCTGTTACTAATTATCCATGTATCACCAACCAATTATATATCTGTTACTAATTAAAAATAATTCTAATTGTTTATTTTAAATTCGATATATAATAAGATTGCCTCCACCAAATTCAAAAATCCCTCAAACAAAACAAAAACAAAACTCAAAAGATAAATGTCTGAAACAAACCTAAAGGCCTTGCAATATATAACCAGAAAATACATGGTCGATCCCACCAAAAAAAACCTAGCTTCAACAATGATTGAAATCCAATCATCACCCATCAAAATTCTTAAGAGTGGGTAGGAGGAAGAGGATCAATCAATAACATGAACATCCTATCGAAGCCTAAAGAAAGATTACAAAGAAGAAGTTTCGAAGAGTTAGTTGTGGGCTTGACATATATGAGCAAGCATCGCCACATCTCTTCTAATTTGTATTTTCTTGTCGATTATTATGCAACTAGTTCTGCAGGATTGACTCTTGTGAGTCATGGACTGAATTCCATCAAATAAATGCAGCAACAAAGAGGAAGCTGAGCCCGTGGAAGCTTCCTTTCCCTCCAAGATGGGGACATGTGAATAACGTTAACCTCCAAACGAAATTCTCTGCATGTGTGTCTTTTTGTCATATGGTTTGGATTTTATATATATAATAGAATTAATATATAACAAGAATCACAGGTAGTAATGTCTACAGAAATATAAGACAAACAACAAAAACATTTCCCAAAACATTTCCCACTAGTGGTTTGGATTAGCAAGTGGTTTGGATTAGCAATGATTAAGAGACCAATGCTATAGCTAATCTTAAAGAAGCATCTATGTATATTCATTGCTAAAAATTTTACATCATATTTATAACAAGAAATAATGGCAATATAACAATTATGTGTCCAACTACAATTATGATAAGTATCAATGCAAATGATAAAATACAAGCAAATTAGATAAATAATTATCCATGCAAATGATAAAATACAATCAAATTTGATAAAATTATAAGCAATGTGATATTCATAACAAATAATACTAAGATAGTAAGCCATAATTATGATATATCCATATGAATTATATAGGATGTTAGACAAGGGCAACATGCCACATGAAGGCTGCAAACAAAAACCATAAGTGATGTGGACTAAGTATCAACAAATTTGATATGAAAAAGTAATGTGAACAAGTGATAGAAATGGCTATGTACATGGCCAATTTTCAAGAGTTGAGTCTTGTCTATGTTGAAATTATGTGGTCCTTAGACCTTTCTAGCATTGATTCCTAGAAAATAATTGTTTAGGTAAGAATGCTATCACTATGATAAAACTAACATCTTTCGCTACTAGTTTATCATTTGTGAAACTCTTGCATAGTGTTCATTTTTTCATTATAGCACAATTCCTTAAGACCATTACTTTTTTTTGTCCCAATCCATTTCAACATTAAAAAATGAAACTATTGCATGGTGCTCATCTTTGCATTATAGCACAGTTCCTTAAGACAATTACTTTTTTTTTTGGTCCCTATACATTGCCACATTAAAAAAGTTTTAAAGATATTTATTTGAGCTACTTCTCCTTGTTTCTCCTTGCACATTATATAATCACAATCCAAATTGTTGAAAAAATGAAGAAATTCCGTAGAAAAAGAACAGACTTCATTCTCATTGTTTCTCCTTGCAACTTTTATATCATGGAAGTTTTTGAAAAAGATACACCAATATGTCATTGTGAATAACACTATAATGGAATTTTCCATTGTTATTGAAATTTTTGAGAATGTTTGGGTATCGTGAAACACTATATTAAATTCATTTAGCAAGCAATGTGTTTATTGTTTTCTCGCTAGCCTACTTCGCCAACTAGAATGTTTTTTCCTACATGATCTAAGCTAGCCGACATAGGATTTTTCTTGTGGCACTCCTTGCTTGCAAAGGGGCATCCCATAAAGATTACGTTTTCTATATCTTTTTTTGGTTGACCAAAGGTGATTTTAGTGCGATAAAGTTTTTTTTTCAAGAAGAAAATATCAGTTCCTTGATATTGTATTGAGTCAAAGGTAAAAAAAGACAATCCATGATACTCTGTATCATACTATGTTACAAAAAATCCATTAATCATCACCAACACACAACAACCTAGTAGGTGCAACATCTAATTACGACAAAGCGGGACTGAATAAATCACATCCCCCATTCAAATATTCTCTGAGAAGTCTTTTCACACTATCAATAGGTAGCACAATAAGAGTCCTGGAAGCATATCCAAAGGAAGAACTAGAGGGGAAAGATGATACCCCTCGACATAAGGCATCAAAAGTGCCAAACAAATAATAATCTCAAACTAGAGAGAAAGACGGTAAGAGAAAGGCATTATGATACAATCTTTCAAAGAAAGATAAGTAAGCCATCATCATACAAAGTAATTCAAATGAACTTTAAATTTCCAAATCCAATCACCTCTCCTTCCAAGTACACAATGAAGGAGATTTTTCCAATATCCAAGGACAATGCTTCCTTTGACAGTCCATTAGCACTCGAATTGTGCTCCCTATAAATGTGTTGAAAGCTTAAGGAGAAAAAAGAAGCCTTTATATCATTGATGCAATCACACCAGTGATCAAGGTATGCCACCTCAAGGAAGATCACTTGGTTATCCTAGTTTATGATAACCTGGGAGTCCCCAAAGACTGAGAGGGAGGGTATCCCAGTAGATACTTTGAAAGACCAGAGAGCCCACAGAGCTAGTAATTCATCTCTATTATTTTTACCATTACCGCATCCCATATTAGCATGAAAGTAATGGGAATAGTTGATAAGGAGGACAAACCCAACTCCCCCAATGTTTGTTGCTGCTGCGCCATCAAAGTACCGAGTGGCATAAGTGATATCAAGTGCAAGTCCAGTATCCTGTTGTGTCATCGTTTCCCCCACAAACAAATATTTGTAAAAGAAATTCAAGATTATGTAGCAAACAGTGCCAACCAGTTGTTCTTGACTGTAAAAAATACAGAGGTTGCGGGATTTCCATATACACCAGATATAAAATATAGTCAAATAGAGCAGTTAGTGAGATTTCATTGTCCATTTATTTAAATTTTCCAAGAACAAAGGATCCTTCCAATTAATAACTAGTGAGAACCAGGATGCAAGAGTATCTCTAACTTCCTTAGTGAAAGAGAAGGTAACACAGAGATGATCAACCAATTCTTGATCCAATTCGCACAAACAACATTGTCCGAGGCCAATCCAACCCCTGTTGTTTAAATTATCCCAAGTACATATATGATTTCCCACACTTAACCAAAAACAACAATTTAATTTCAATGGCATCTTCCATTTCCATAGCTTGTTGAATTGCCAACCGAAAAGTAGCTTTGAGCAAGAAGTCGCAATAGGCCATATGCTAGATGAGCATTCGCTTCCCCATTTATTGAATTGTGCATCTAGATAATATAATCCTTATGTTTCGAGAGTATTATTCCTCCATGGGATAGTCTGTCAGTCTAACAGGACCACTCCTCCTTCCAAGACCCACCAAGTTCAAGATCATCCATCGACATCCAATAAGAAGATGTGATGTGGGAGAAACTAGGGTTACATGCCTACAAGAGATGTGTGATTCCATAGTATTGAAGATATGCGTGATGTTCTAAATATAGAACAAAATTTGAATTTAACCTTGCAATCTGGTGAGTTCCCAATTTGATTTGGGAACCATTTCCAACTTTCCAACCTAGCTTGTTGTTGATCCATGGGAGGACGTTGATGAATCCGTTCCAAATATGTGATGTATTAAGGACATAAAACTTTTTCTTGTGAAGCCAACATTCAATAGATTTTCTTTTGAGATATTTTACCTGAATGACCATAAACCAAAGACCATTGCTTCTGAGAACACTCCACAGGATTTTTAGTCTGAGCGACAAACTGAACCAATCAAGATTTTTTATGTTCCACCCCCAATGAGAAAAGGGTCTTGAGAGAATTTTCCAATGAAAAAGGCGTTTCTTTCTCTTGAGTGGTGTACCTCCCCAAAGGAAGGTGAAAATACATTGGCTTATCCTGTTCAAAATGGACTTTGGGAGCCTCACAAGAGAGAACTAGTAAACTGGTATCCCTGTCATAACTGATCTAATGATTATGAGTCTACCACCTTAAGATAAGAGTCTATAGGTCCAATGACTTATTCTATTCTCAAAACTTTTTATAATCCATCACCAATCCTTTGTACCATAAATAGAGGGTTTAAGCCAAAATCCCAAGTATTTAAAACCAGTACTTATCGCTTCCACCTTATACGGGAGGATAGTTCAATTGATCGCCACCTGCAAGTTGTTATAGAGGAAAGAATATTTCTCTATACTTATGCACATACCCGATGCAGCACAAAAAATATCCAATATATCTCTGTATGCATCCCATTCCTTCAGAGAGCCATACCCAAATAAAACAACATCATCCATGAAGAGAAAGTGGGTTAATGTCAGAGTGGAGGAGAGACGAATACCTTGTAATTTACCAGTTCACTTGGTTACTACAATAAGTCGACTAAGCCCTTCAATGACTAATGGGAAGAAAAGGGAAGATAAGCGACAACCTTATCTGATACCACACCTGGCATTCAAAAAACTTAACAGGGAGCCATTTATCTCAGACCGAGAAGTTTGCAAACGTAACACATCCCATGATCCAATTTACAGTTCCCAAGGACATATCAATCTGAAGAAGGATAAGGCGTAGGAAGGTCCAATTGAGTCTATCAAAAGATTTTATGAGATCCAATTTAAGAACCAATGCCTCCATATTTTTAATTTTTATAGCATGTAATATTTCTTGAGTAATACTGATCAGTTCTTGGATTTGTCTTTTCTTCAAGAAACCGAATTGTTCCATAAAGATTTCCCTCACCATTAAGGGCTTACGTCTGTTAGAAATGACCTTTGAAATGATTTTATATATGAGGTTACAGAGCGAGATAGGTCTGAAATATGCAAAGAAACTAGGTTTATCACACTTGGGAACGAGGGTTAGAAAAGTAGAGTTTAAATATCTCCCAAAGCTACCCTCTTTCCGAGACTACTCCACAACTTTCCATAAGTCCTTCTTTACCAGGTCCAAAAAAATAGGAAGAACTCCACTAGCCAGCCATCCGGACCAGCAGTTCAGTCATTTTTAAAAAAATTTAGTGTCTGTTATATTTCCTCCATCCATGTTCTCTAGGTATTCCTTTCTAAATAAATAAAGGAAGTGCTTAATAAGATTTAGATGGTATGATATTAGATCATTTCCAACATCCATAAACTGAGCTAAACGATGTTCTTTCCCCATGATTTTGAGCTGATCCAAATTACTAACCGTCTTTCCATCACCATCCATCAGTTCCCAAATATTATTATGGTTGGGCCTTGCTGAGGAAAAGTTGGGAAAGAAGTTGTTATGTTCATCACCCTACTTAATCCAAAGTCCCCTGCTCTTTAGAATCCTCCTTCGAACCTCATGAGCCAAGATCTCTTCTTTCCTTTTCTTTATTGAGACAATATTCTGCAATTCCACCTCAGGGAAAATACCAGAGAGAAACAAAGAGAAGAGTTGTTGGATTTCATGATCTAGTTCAATAAGTTCCTGCCCCTAATTCATTTTCTATTTTTTTCCCATAGCTTGACATATGATTTGAGTCTTTTAGCTTCATAACCAAGAAATGCATATCATCACCCCTTGTGGGTCCTACCTTCGATGACCAAGAAGAATAAGCAATATGAGAGAAACCATCCACAAGAATCCAAGCCCTCTTGAATTTGAAGGGTTAGTTCTTTATAAAGGTTGAATCATCCCATTCCAGAAAAACTAGGAAATGATGATATATCACCAAGTAGTGAGTCCAAGCTCTGTAACGAGAAAAGAAAGGCACCACAGAGGGAGATGTTAGGATATTTAAACACTTAGGAGTTAGTTAAGATCAACTTGTGTAATATATCTGTTAGGTAAAAGTGTGTTTCTTTAGTATGCATTAGTATGCATTTGTAAATATTCTAATTTGACGGTTACGATATGTTCTAAACATAGAGTGATCCAATGGTTCAACTTCTCTTCGATCATACCTACCATTCATCCCTGGCTTAACACCCGATTGGTCTATGATATCTATTTAAAGAGCATAGACGGTTCTTGGCTAGTTGATCGATTATGAGAAGCTCATGTAACTTTCTTTCTTTTGCATAATAAATTGCTCCAAGTAGCTATTTGGCTGGGGCCATGGACTGTTTCCCTCTCAAGGGTTTTAACCACGTGACAAACATCGGTGTGTTGGTCGATGATCTATTTGTGTGAAGTGGTATCTTAAGGTGTTCTATCTTTTGGGAGTACCCTATGTACTCGAAAATGGTATCAGAGCTTTTATGAAGATCCACTTTCGGTTTTGATCAAGATCTGGAACCGGTGTTGCCGAAACTTTGAAAGGGTTTCTGGTTCTAGATTTTATATGCATTTGTGACCTATGGGAGCTATTTCATTGCATCTGGAGCACCGTTTCCATTAGGAAATAGTTTTTGTTTCACCGAAAACCGTTTTCGTTTGCTCCAGAAACACCCATTTCGGCAAATCTGAAGGTATAATGTTACAATGACAGATTTGTTTTTTTAAATATCTCATATTTTATCAGTTTATTATTAGATATTTTATGTTTTATTCTTAGAGTGTTGTTTTCCCTGACTGCGTATTCTCTTTTCCGTGCACCATGCGTGATTGCGGCGAATCAGAAATAGTAAGGAAAACAATTTTTTGTCTTCTCGGCTACGTATGTTCTTTGCTGTGCACCTTGTGCGATCATGGAAAATCAGAAACAACGAGAAAACTTGAAAACGTAGACTTTTCGGGTAATATAACCAAGATCTAACCCCATTGTGTGGAAAAAGTTTTTTGGTTTTTGTTTTTCATTTTTTTTGTGATTTGCAGGAAAAGAAAGCAAGCACAGAAAACAAGAGAGAAAAGTTTTAAAAAAAAAAACCCTTCATCTTTCTCACTTGGTCCAAATTTCCTTTACACCTTGATAAGTATTGAGTTCAAGTCTTATCAAGCTACTTTTTAGTGCACGCAATTTCTATTTTTAAGTTACTTTATTGTAAAAGTGCATCTCACATAAATAAAATAAAATAAAAAGTGAGTCACTTAAGTCTTTTAATTTATTGCCGCACTATTTAAAAGTCACATTATTGTAAAAGTGAACATCACTTATTCTACAAAAGCGATTCACTTCAAAGCAACTTTATTGTAAAAGTGATTGTCAAAGGTTGATTTTGGGAAGAGGGGGCCTCTTTTTTTTAGTTGGTCAAGTTAATATCTGCCACGTCACTATTGGGGACATCTTCAACATTTTCTTTGATCAAGCATAACTTCATCATCCAGAATCCGTTTTAAGTGCTTTTTTTTTTAACTGCATATTTTTTCGAGCTCTTTTCATCCAGATAGTTAGTTTATGTTCTTTCAGCCATTATTTTACAGTATGGCCACCCCTTGTGATATTATACTTACGAGTTCTAACTATTTCACATGGAAATCTCGTATGGAAGATGTTCTACGAAGTATGGGACTTTTCAGGATAACCTCAGGGAAAGAAACAGAACCCACTGATGATGATAAGAAAATTAAATGAGCAAATAGATGTGATGAAGCTCGTGGATTGATTGGGATGGCAATCTCTATTGATTTACGATTCCACATATCTGGCATTGATGAACCTGATAAAGCTTGGGAAAAGTTGGAATCTGTGTTTGGTAAACACAATGAAATTCGAGGTCATCAACTCGAGAATGAGTTGATTTCCTTGAATCCAAATGAATTTTCTTGCATTCAAGACTATTTATCGAAGCATAAAACTCTTAGACTCTTATGTGCAGAATGCAAGATTAAGAAAGAAGACAAACAATGTATTTATCATATTCTTTCCAAACTTGGACCTACATATTCTATTTTTGTATCTACATTCTACTCCATGAAAGAATCCTTGACTGCAGCTAGCTATCAAGAGCCTAGCCTTGAATCCTTTTGTGATTCCTTAATTAGAGAGCAAGATAAGCTCATTCATCTTGGAATAATTAACAATGTAGATACATCTAGGAAATATTTATTGTCCCAATAGAAAGAAAAGTCTAAGCCTCCCAAGAAACAAAATTTTCGCAATAATAAGCAAAACAATAAGGGTCCCAAACCCTCTCAGTCATCTCCTTCTTTAAAAAATGACAAAGGATCCAAGAAAAAATGAAAGAAGACTGTAATTTTTGTGGGAAAGATAATCATGATGAATCTAAATGTTTTAAGAAGATGGCAGCCTTGGAAGCAGCAATGAAGAAGCACCACATCAGCCTAGATTTGTCTTCAGAATCTAACTCTCATGGACATGCACTTTATGCTTCTAGTTACTTTTATACTGCATCTTCTTCTTCTACTTCAATTGAATGGCTCATTGATTCTGGAGCATCTTATCATATGGCTAAGGATAAAGCCATGTTTTCTACTATGCATGAATGTAACAGCAAACAAATATTTTTTGGTGATGATAGATCTCTAAGTGTTGTAGGATCTGGAACAGTTCCAGTAGAAAATGGTCATTTCAGTGATGTACTATGTGTTCCAAAAATTTCCTGCAATTTTTTATCAGTCTATCAAATTACTCATTCAGGTAAAGGTAAAAATGTGACGTTTACACCTCACCAAGTTGTAATCAAGGATTTTAAAAATCCTCAAAATATCCTTGCTACTCGAACTGTTGATGATATTACCAGGTTGTACAAATTTAACAACTTTGGGTCATCACCTTTTCCTTCAGTTTTTGTTGCTCATAGTGATAACTTTAGCAAACTTTGGCATGAGCGATTTGGTCACTTAAATTATCGCTCATTGCAACAACTATGTAAAGACAATATGGTGACTGGTCTTCTACTGGTATCTTGCAAGGATGGTGTTTTTACCGATTGTGTGCTCGGAAAACATCATCAAGACAATTTTGAGAAACGTGCCTCTTGGCACGCCTCGGTTCCCTTGGAGCTTGTGCATAGTGACTTGTGTGGGCCTCTTCCATCTGCTTCCTTTTTTGGTTTCAAATATTTCTTAAATTTCATTGATGACTACTCCAGACGCACTTGGGTTTACTTCCTAAAACTTAAGAGTGAAGTATTTAACATGTTCTTAGCCTACAAGTCTCTTGTTGAAAAACAATCTGGTCATCAAATTATTAAGTTAAGATCTGACAATGGAGGAGAATATGTTAACAACAAGTTCACTACTTTTTGCACTGAACAAGGAATCTAACAATAGCACACTGTTCCATATGCACCACAACAAAATGGTGTAGCTGGAAGGAAGAACCGCACTTTAAAAGAAATGGCTAATTGTATGATCCAATCTAAGGGACTAAGTCTTCAATATTGGGATGAGGCCATAAATTGTGCAAATTACATAGTTAATCGCACACCCACTAAATTTTTACAAGGTATAACACTGGAAGAAGCATGGATTAAAATTAAACCAGATGTAAGTCACTTTCGTGTGTTTGGTTGTGAAGCATGGGCTCACATTCCGGATGAAAAACGGAAAGCATTGTAGCCTAAAAGTGAAAAGTGCATATTTGTTGGATATTCTGAAGATGTAAAAGGTTATAGACTTCTTCAGCTCCATTCACATGATATAATCATTAGAAGAGATGTTAAATTTGATGAAAATTTCTTGGCCTGTGAGCCTAACTTGGCGGGTCTGCCATCTTTGGCCTGCAAGCCTAATTCGGCGATTGTGCCTTCTTCTTCTTCTTCTTCTTCCAAATTCCTTGACAGGTTTCCAACTCCAGTTTCTGATGATGACTTTGAGGATGAAAATCCACCTCTGTCTGCTCATGTTCCTCAAATTTCACCAGCACCAATACTTCCTCGATGGGTCCATTCAATATGTGAAGCAGCTGGTGATCTTGCCGGTGATCCTAGAGATCAACGTTGAACACGTTCTCGGTTTCAGCGAGCCTCTTCTCTTTTGGCTCAAGTTTTTGAGAATCATGATCTAGAAACTTTTGCAGAAGCTTCAGGAAATCCAGATTGGGATGCAACTATGGATGAAGAATATCATTCCTTAATGGTGAATGATACTTTGGATCTTGTTCCTCTTCCAAAGGGAAGAAAACTTGTTAGATGTAAATGGGTCTACAGAACTAAGTATTCATCAGATGGAAGTGTTGAAAGACTTAAGGAAAGGTTAGTTTCCAAAGGTTTTTCCCAAGTTGAAGGGATTGACTACAAGGAAACCTTTTCCCCTGTAGCAAAAATGAACTCCATCCGCCTTGTTCTTTCCCTTGCAGCCTTACATAACTGGGAAGTCCATCAAATGGATGTTAAGTATTCCTTCTTACATGGTTATTTACATGAGGAAATTTACATGGAACAACCTCCTGGATATGCTTAGAATAACTCTAGCCTTGTTTGTCTCCTTAAGAAATCCTTAAATGGCCTTAAGCAAGCTCCCAGAGCTTGGTATGCCAAAATGGATAGCTTTCTCCTTGACACTGGTTTTTCTAGATGCCATTATGACCCCAATGTATACACCAAGAAAGTAGGAAACCATCTCATCATACTTTTTCTTTATGTTGATGATATTATCCTTACTGGTAGTGACCCTAAACTTGTACCCCATGTGAAATCCAGTCTTAAGCAAAATTTTGAAATGTCAGACTTAGGACATTTTCATTATTTTCTTGGTCTCCAAGTCTTGCAAACCAAAGAAGGAATCTTTCTTTCCCAGTCTAAGTATGCTTGTGACCTTCTTTGTCGCTTCCACATGGAAGATTGTAAACCAGCCCCTTCTCCCTTCCAGTATGGATTCAAGCTTTCTGCCACTTGTACATCCACTGAAGTAGATGCCACTTTGTATCCTCAGCTTATTGGTAGTCTTTTATACTTGACTCATTCCCGTCCTGGCCTTTCCTTTGACGTTGGTCGTGTTTCCCTTTATATGCAAAATCCTCATGAAAGTCACTGGAAAGTAGAAAAAAGAATACTTTGATATATTCGAGGTACAATTCAGTTTGGGATTCATTACAGTATAGGGGGGAAACCTTTGTTGGTTGGTTTCACTGATTCAGATTGGGCCAGGGATCCTGATGATCGAAATTCTACTGCAGGTTATGTTTTCAGTCTGGGATCTGGACCCGTCTCTTGGGATTGTAAGAAACAACAAGCTCTTTCACTTTCTTCAGCAGAAGCAGAATATCAAGCGGTAGTTAATGCCAGTCAGGAAGCTTTATGGCTTCGACAGATCCTTTCAGAGTTTGGATTCAAGTAGCAGCAGCCTACTCCACTTTGGTGCGACAATCAAAGTGCCATCAAACTTGCCAAAGATCCAATTCTACATCAACATAGCAAACACATTGAGCTACACATGCACTTCATCAGAAATCTTGTTCATGATCATGTTATTGAAGTGCTATTTCCTTATAGATGATCAAGTTGCAGACATCTTCACCAAGTCTCTTACAGAAGTGAAGTTTTCTAAAATTTGGTTTATGTTAGGAGTTTAGGAATGTGTCCTTAAGGGGGGATAGGCTCTAATGCCTCCTTCCTTCTCCTAATAGTGTCACTTTTGTAAATCCTTCAATCCTATCCCAAGTTGTTCTTAAGGGGGGATGTTAGGATATTTAGACATTTAGGAGTTAGTTAAGATCAACTTGTGTAATATATCCGTTAGGTAAAAGTGTGTTTCTTTAGTATGCATTAGTATGCATTTCTAAATATTCTAATCTGGCGGTCATGATATGTTCTAGACATAGAGTGATCTGACAGTTCAACTTCTCTTAGATCATACCCACCATTGATCCATGGCTTAACACCCGATTGATCTATGATATCTATTTAAAGAGCATAGAGGGTCCTTCGCTAGTTGATCGATTATGAGAAGCTCATGTAACTTTATTTCTTTTGCATAATAAATTGCTCCAAGTAGCTATTTGGCTGGGGGCATGGACTGTTTCCCTCTCGAGAGTTTTAACCATGTGACAAACATCGGTGTGTTGGTCTGTGATCAATTTGTGTGAAGCGGTATCTGAAGGTGTTCAGTATTTTTGGAGTACCATGTGTACCCGAACAGGAGATACAAGAGATCTTTCCAATTTCTTACTAATACCTTTAGACCTATATATTCTAATCCTCCAAGTCAGGACAACAAGAGTCGGGGCTATATCCACCATACCTATACAATTGAACAGTTGGATGAAAAAGGAACTTTGAGTTCCAATATGATATTTCTTCCCCCAAATCTTAGCATCCAAGAGTTTGAAGTTAATATCCCCTGCACTGATCAGATTAGGGTGATAAAAAATTACCTCCTTAATCGTCGAATCCCAGAACACAGTTTTATTGAGGTAGGGTCCCTAGAAATTGAGATAGGTAAGCTCCAGGGATTGCTTTCTCAATATGACCTTGACCAAAATACCAGACAACATAACAAAAGTTTTATAACACACCACAAAGTGATCCCATCCCATGAGAATACCCCAATAGAGACCATGAGAATCCGTAGCTCAAAATTCCTAGCTCTGTTTGACTTTGTAAAAGGAAAGAAGAGCTTGGGAGTGATCACACATTTTTTCTTGAAGGAAAACCATGTTAGGTTTGATTTCAGAGAGAAGAGAAAAGAGGGCTTCAATATTGGTAAGCCCTCCAAAATCATGAATCTTGAGGGAGATTAATTTCATTAGGAACCTAGAGTAGGGGAGGTCTCTGCTCTAATATCCCCAATGGAAGAAGAGTTCTCAGTAGGAAAGAATGATCTTGTAGCCTCATCTATTCTAATTAAAAGGGGTAGATAGGCGCGATCCTGATGGTGACCCCGAGGTTTAACAGATTTTGGTCTTCTAGCTCTTTGGATTGTTACATTTTCATGTCGAATAGAGTTCAAGGGGAGAGTAGAGGGAGAGATGGGTGATTCACAAGTGAATATAGTGAGAGACTTAAGCAATGAAGGATCAATGAAGGATGGTTCTTTAGAGGGGGTAGTGGGCGGGTGAGAGTCATCTAAAGGAGGGAAAGGTGCATAGGGATACTCATTAAGAGGTTGGAATCCCTCCTTGTAAGTTCTAAACCTATGTAGAGAAGCAAAGCATACAGATTCTTTTAAGAAAAATAGATATCACAACACATCATTCAAAGATAAACACATAGGTTTACCTTGGAAACCATTAACCAGGAAAAAACAGAAAACCTTGGAGCCACACCTCCTATATTCTCTTCATTACATTATGAATCCTTACAATACAAAATATAGGTATTCCATAACATCCAAATACCCTAATCCGTTAACCTAGATTAGAAAAATACTCCAATCTCTTAACCGAGATTAAGTTACATATTTTTAGACAAATAGTAAAAATAGCCACAAATAGCTATAAATAGCCATAAAATTTATAAATATAAAAAAAAGATGCTTTTGGGATCGTCGAGATGCAACATTGACATGCGCACCTCCCCTCCATACGCACATGCAAAGAATATAACATACACGCAACATTCTCCCACTTGTTGTTTCCTTTGCATAGCAATGAGTTATGTACTCATAAAGTCACAAGTTCAAGGAATCAATGCCCATAGATTCTCTACACCAAGAGACCTTCTCTGTACTAACAGACTTTGTTAATGGGTCAGCAACATTTTTCACGGTGTCAACCTTCTCCAGCAGCACCTTCTTGTCTTCAACCATATCTCTCACAAAGTGATATTGCACATCAATATGCTTTGTCTTACCATGATAAGCAGGGTTCTTTTCCAGGAAGATTGCACTTTGGCTATCACAATCTAACCTTACACGTTTCTGTATAAACCCAATACCTAAACACAATCTTTGCAACCACATAGCTTCTTTGCTTGCATAAGTGGCTTCCATGTATTCATCTTCTGTAGTTGAGAGTGCAACTACAACTTGTCTCTTACTCATCCAACTGATAGCTCCTCGAAATAGGTTAAAAACATACCCACTTGTAGATCTTCTATGATCAAGGTCTCCATCCCAATCTGCATCAGCAAATCCATGTAGATTTATCGCTGTTTGGTCCAAGTCTTCCTTGGTAGCAGATTGCATAATCTGTGGTGCCACGCAAATATATGAAGAGCATCTTTACAACTGTCCAATGGTCCTTTCCTAGTTTTGACATATATCTGCTCAAAACTCCCACTGCATGAGCAATGCCTGGTGTTGTACATATCATTTCATACATCAAACTACCAACTACACTGGAATATGGAACCCATGATATGTCTTCTTATTCTTCTTCCTATGTCTTGGGACACTGCTCTACAGATAACTTTACACCTACAGGAATAGGAACCTTGAACGACTTACTTTCCTGCATGTTAAATCTATGTAGTACCATCTCAACATATTTTCTTTGATTTAAACTGATCATTTTGTTTGCACGATCTCTTCTTATCTCCATTCCCATAATGAAGTTTGCAGCACTAAGATCTTTCATATCAAACTTCGAGGACAGTTGAGACTTCACCTCCTTTATAACATCTTTGTTGTTTCCAATCAGCAAACATGTCATCAACATACAAAACTATGTTAATGAAATGATCACCAACCTATTTGGAATATACACAGCGATCAAATTTTCTTCTCACAAACCCCAATCCAAGTATGTATGTGTCAAACTTCTAGTACCACATCCTTGGAGATTGCTTTAGACCATAAAGGGAATTCTTTAGTTTACATACCAACTTATTCTTTTCCTTTACTATGAACCCTTTTGGTTGTTTCATGTATATTTCTTCTTCCATATCTAGGAATAATTTTAGGGGCGAATTTTAGCCCAGTGGGCTATTTTTCCATGTTGTTCTCCCAAAAAAGATTCATCATTTTGCATTTTTTGAAGCCCTATTTCACCCAATTTTGATGGGGTAAAAATTTTTCACCCTAAAAATCGGCAAATTATTATATAAATGATATAAAATCCTTGGAAATTAAAATATTTTTTGAAAAATATCGCCAATCATTTTATAGTTGGTGTTTTAAGAATTGGTAATATTCACTAACATTTATACACTTTTAAATAAGTATGGTTCCTTAAAATCATCCCTGTCCATATCCCCATGTAAGAATGTTGTCTTCACATCCATCTGCTCTACTTCAAGATCAAAAGTAGCAGCAATAGAAAGAATAAATCTAATAGAAGTTATTTTTTCAACCGGAGAAAATATTTCACCAAAATAAATCCCCTCTACCCGAGAATATACCTTTGCTACCAAGCGTACTTTATACTTATCCACTTTACCTTCTGCATTCAACTTCTTTTTAAATAGCCATTTGCTCCAAACGGATTTTCTCCCAGCTAGTAACTGGACTAGATTCCAAGCTTCATTTTTGTCCAGGGAATCCATTTCTTCATCCATGGCCTTTTTCCAGAGATCACTATCCTCTGAATTAATAGCTTCATTCACATTGATAGGATCATCATCAGTAATAGACATAGAAAAATGCGAACGAAAATGAGGAGGGGAATACCGTTCTTGTTGCCTTATTTCTTGAGATGATCTTCTCAAAACTGGAGTATGAGGTTCTTCTTCTTTTGATTATGCTTCTTCTATTGAGTCAGATTCTTCACCTTCTAACTTAAACTCTATTTTCTTTGGTTCATTCTTTTGTTGGATTCACTTCCTATCTAGGGACTTCTTTGACCTCTCAAGACACAACATCTTGACTATTAACAGTCTTCTTAGTTATAGGATTCCAAAGCTTATAACCTTTCATACCATCTTTATAGCCAATAAAGATACACTTCTCAGCTTTTTTATCCAACTTGCTCCTTTGGAACATCTACATAAAGCATCACAACCAAAAACTTTCAGATGCTTAATAAATGGTTTATTATAAGCCCATACCTCTTGTGAAGTTTTATCAATCAATGCTGATGTGGGTTATAGGTTTACCGAGTAACATGTTGTCTCCACTTATTCTTCCCAGAATTCTTGTCCTATCCCAACACTGCTTATCATGCTCCTTTCCTTTTCCATCAACTTCCTAGTCATCCTCTCAGCAACTCCATTCTGCTGAGGTGTGTATAGATTAGTCTTTTGCATTGCTATACCACACTTCTTACAAAACTCCTCAAATTCATTCCCACGGAACTTTCCACCATTATCTGTCCTCAACACCTTTATTTTCTTTTCCGACTGATTTTCTACAAGATCCTTAAATTCTTTAAACTTGGAAAATACTTCAGATTTATTTCAAAGGAAATAAATCCATATGTTCCTTGAGAAATCATCTATAAATGAAATGGAATACACATATTTTCCTAATGATGGAATAGGAACAGGTCCAAACACATCACTATGTATTAATTCTAGAATTCCCTTTGCTCTTGTAGCACCAGATGCAAATCTTACTCAATTTTTTTCCCATATATGCAATGTTCACATAAATCAAAATCCAGAGTGCAATCAGTGATACCTTCTCTGATATGCCCCAATATTTGATGCCATAGAATTTTCTTTCCTCCTGATGCAGTGACGATTTTGTCATATTTACCTCCTTCCTCCAACACAACAGAATTGTTACATTCATCAATGATGGTTTTCCCAATAGTTTGTACAGAGTTCCATACCGAACTCTTCTCATCAATACTATTGATCCTCGAACAATTTTGCAACCACCATCTCCACACGTAGTCTTTACACCTACAACATCCATATTTCCGACATATATCAAGTTTCTTGCTAGATTTGGAATGTGTAGCACTCCAGGCAGAGTTCTAATCCTTCCATCATTCAGTTTTAGCTTGACTCTACCACATCCAATGATACTGGCTGGTGAATCATCTCCCAAGTACACTTATCCTCCATTGTACTTTTCATATTCATAGAACCACTCCCTATGAGGGGTCATATGACATGATGCACCTGAGTTAATCAACGATATATCACATTATGAAGGACTACCCATGGAAGCTAGGTACACAGCCCCTCCTTATTCTGAGGAGTTCTTCGCCTATGTGGAATGGGTAACCTCATATCCCTTTGCTTTCTCAACATTATTAGATCTGCAATCTTTTTTATAGTGCCCAACTTTACTGCATTTTCAACACTTCCTTATTCCTTTTCATGGGGATTTAGATCTACCCTTAGATTAGATATCCTCCCTGATCCTTTATTTTTGTTTCTCTCCTGGGGCGACCTCTCATAGACAAGAAATACATGTTATGATTATCCATGGTTTTTTGCCTCATCTCTTTTGATGGTAGGGATGATACAATTTCATCAAATTTTAAGGTCGCCTAGCTAGCACTACCTATTGCAACAATTAGGTTGTCCCAGGAATCCGACAAAGAACACAATAATGTAAACATTTATCTTCTTTAGACATTTTAATACCAACAGAGGTTATATGACTTACCAAAGTATTGTAGACATTCAAATTCTCTGTTACAGTTTCATTCTTGTCCATTCTGAGGTGAAACAACTTCTTTTGTAGAAACAACTTGTTCATAAGGAATTTTGATTGATACAAACTCCCTAGTTTTTCCCATAGCTTTACTGCACTATCTTCACTAGATACGTTCAACAACACAAAGTATGATAAGCAAAATCATATTGTAGTCCTTTCCCTTCTTTATAATTTATCCCAATCGTCTTATGACGTTGCAGTGGGTTTCATACCCGGATCCACAGCAATCCATTGTTCCCGCTCTACCAGAAGATCCTCCATTTTGAGCTTCCATAGCTCAAAATTCTGGCCTTTAAATTTCTCGATCTCAATTCTTGAATTTCTCACCATTCTCTTTCAATGCAAAAATCAACACTACAAAGCTCCCACTAAAGCTAGGTTTATCATAGACCCGAGATCTATCAACCGCGTCGAACCCTTAGCAATAAAGGTGTCCCCTTGATGCCAAAATTGAGCTTTGATACCACATGTAAGTTATAAACCTGTGTAGAGAATCAAAGCATACCGATTCTTTTAAGAAAAATAGAGATCACAACACATCATTCACACATAAACACATAGATTTACCCTGGAAACCCTTAACTGGGAAAAATTAGAAAACCTTGGAGCCACACCTACTATATTCTCTTCATTACATTATGAATCCTCACAATACAAAATATAGGTATTCCGCAACATCCAAATACCGTAATCCATTAACCCATATTAGAAAAATACTCCAATCCCTTAACTGGGATTAAGTTACATATTTTTAGACAAATTCTAAAAATAACCACAAACAGCTATAAATGGCCATAAAATCTATAAATCGTCGAGCTGCAGCACTGACATGCGCACATCCCCTCCATACGCACATGCAAATAATATAGCATATACCCAACACTCCTTTGAAAATAGGGGCAATTTTAAAGAAATGGACACACAAACCTCATCTAACTAGGATCCCAAACCCCTAGGAGTAGGAGCCATCAAAGGCATGATCAAGGCAGAGGATAAACAATCCCTTTTAGACAAAGATCCCAAACCCCTAGCAAAAGGAACCAACAGAGTTACATTCAAAGAAGGGGATAGACACACCCTGTCCAACAAAGACCCCAATACCATCGGAGTAGGAACCAACATAGGTACATTCAAAGAAGGGGATAAACATAGCCCATCCGATGAAGACCCCAATACCCTAGGAGTAGGATCCAACAGAGGAACAATCAAAACAGTGCATTAACATATCTGTTCTGACAAGTAGCCTAAAACCCTAGCAAAGCCTAGTGCAACTTCATCCATACTAGAGGAACCACAAGCAAAAGGTTTAACAATACATTTGTAGTTATCACTATTCACAATAATCTAAAATATAACACAGTTCACCTTTTGTAAGGTCCTCATAGTTCGTAGGTGAAGTAGAAGCATACATACCTACAATGAGTGACAAAGAGGGAACCTCCGAAACTAAATCAAAGGAAGAAGTTTTCACGCAGGGATCTAGGACCTTTCCATCCAATGATCAAGGAGAACTATGAAGCAGCGTTGGGTAGTTGTACCTGAGATGCTCTCTCAAATGGAAGTATTGACACCGAAAGGGTACATTAATATAGTCAAAGTTTTGGACATGAAAAAAATCATTACAAAGAATATCAATATCAGCTAGTAACCTTGCTAAGATGTCCAGCTCCACCAAAACCCTCATTGACAGTTTATCAATGGTATGCTATAAGTTTTTCGCCATAGCCACGAAACGTCCCAAAGAATTTGAAATACCTACGAGGATATCCTTACTCCAGAAGGGGAGTGGTAGGGAAGGAAGCAATACCCACATGTGTCAAATAGTCAGTCTCTCATGAAGGGGATCAAAACCTATGTGCTAGAAATTGAGTACAAGGGAACCTTTACGGATTGGCCACAATGAATCAAGAATAAGGGATGCATCCTTCCCTTCAAGAAAAAATACAAGCCAACCATTTTCTAGTCTACTCACTATAGGGACATAATCCAGGAGTGACTTCTAGTGCTGAGATTCCCAAACCACCCATTCCTCTTTCCCTATCTTACAATATTCCAAACATCCTACAAGTTCCCTACTACAAAGGGCTTCAACCTTATCCATGTAGATATCTCTCCCAAGCACAAATATGCACTTAGATTCCATGTCCTTGAGAGCCTTGGTCTTCCTCCAGGACTTATAGTTTGCAGGAGGGTATGATCCCACATCCATTTTCCCCACAAGAACCTTTGTCACCACTATACAATACAAAACAGAGCTAGGATAGACAAGAGCATGCGATTCCCTCCCCATCAGGTAAGAGAAAAAGGAAAGTGACTAAACCATCTCGAAATAGGGAAACCAAGACACAAGTGAAAACCATGGTAAACCCAAACCCTAAAACACTTCAAATCCCGTCAAGGAAGAAATCCAATAGACATAGATACCGAGGAGATAAACAAGTAAAAAAAAAACACCAAACCCGAAGGGAAGTAAATAACATACAGTCAGCAGACCACAATCCAAACCTCAATTAGACATACAAAAAATTAGTGAGTTGAGGCCATAAAGGGAGACAAGAACCAAGAGCCTAAAAATATGATCAGACAAACCCAAAATAACACCCAAACCATACCAATTCCCACTTTATTTACATGGTTGGTACTAGGTGCTCAGGGAGAGGATGAACTCCATGCCAGGATTCCAGGAAAACATCGGATTCTGACAAACCTAGAAAGGTACCACAATGTGATGTCACAAAGGGTTTGAAGGGCAGTTCAAACCTCCATTTAACAAACCCTGATAAGAAACCACTAAAACACAAGAAAACAATAACCCCGGGAACCCTGGCCACAATAGAAGAATAGAAAATGGTGACAAGGGAGCAATACTAAGAACGACCGTAAAAAATACCTGAAAGATTCATAGATGTCACCGCCTAAGTCAGTTGTCTCCCTGAAAAATGTATAATTAGCCTCACCAAAGTTGGTCATCTCGCAAGTCTTCATCGCCGTTGTCATTGCTCCAACCATTCAATCCATGTTATTTGCATGCCATTGTTATATAATGTGATAGTTTTCTTTAGTTTAAGGGTATGATCCAATTATGCAGCTTTATGGCTAACTCGATCCAGAATTGAGTATAAATATTACGGGGATTAAGATTCTTTAAATTTGTGTGTATTTAATGGTGAGAGTTCTTAGTGCGATAAAGTTCTCAATATAAAGGGTGATTGTATTGTATATGTGTATTATAAATGACTAGATGTTTGTGCTTATTATTGCACCAAAGAAAAAAATACCTAGTGGGGAATTTCTTGTGTACCTGCACATGATCCATTTAATATATAGGCTTATGATTTTGTAACAGTTTTTTGTACCCTGATCTTCTCACAAGAACTTGCCTTTTGGGTTGGGAAAAAGTTTCAAATTTTTGACATCTGATAGTGCTTATATCCTATGACATTTACTAACTTTTTGTTTTCTAACGATCATGAGATTCGAGACCGTTTCTTTTTAATAAGGTTCTAATACCATTATATCCCTGTTGTCAGGGATGTATGCAAAATGCCCACAAGTAGACAACAAAAAGTGCATATCAAACATAGACATGCAAAACTTGAACCTCTTGCAATCGCACAAACTCCAATGTGGGCATGTGTCAATAAAATAATATTTGTGTTTGCATTGGTTAACCAACTAGGAAATTGGCGGGAGTGTTAGCGGATGAAATTTCAAGAGGTTTTGGAGTCAATCTGTGCACAATGGAATTTAATGGGAGACCATGTGAATGGTTTTGGTACTATTTTGTCGAATTTGTTGAGCATATCGACCTTGTTGTTCGCTAGATGTCTCTTGTTCTCATTGTTGTGTCTGATTCACTGGTTTAGTTTGGTGAAAGAAAGTCTATAGTTTCTAGTGAGCAAGTATTAGAGGAAATTTGAGGTCTAAAATGGGCCTCTTAAGGAAAATGATAAAATAATAAAATAATAGTTATTAATTTTGGAGGAAGAACGAAAAAAACTACTTTTTTTGTTCGTATTTTCGACATATCTCCCTCTGTTTTTACTCAAATTTCGAGAAGAAGAGCTCGTTGGATGCGGAATTTAATTCCGCATCCAACGAGTACCCACAGTGCATACTTTTGATGGACCCCTCTACCCCAAAAATAAGAAATACCTGAAAAATGTGATGATTCGCATTTTTCAGGTATTTCTTATTTTTGGGGTAGCGGGGTCCATCAAAAGTATGCAGTGTGGGTACTCGTTGGATGCGGAATTAAATTCCACATCCAACGAGCTCTTCCGCTCAGAATTTAAGTAAAAACATAGAGAGATATGTCGAAAATACGAACAAAAGAAGTAGTTTTCTTTTATGACAAATATGTCAATTCAACCATTATGATTGACTCATTTTATTGAAATTCTATTGGTTATTGAATTCCAACTCACAAAATTTTGTGTTGACGCATTTTCTTATAAGGCCCATTTTAGACCCCAAATTTCCTCTAATGGTGGCATTTCTTGGCTCTATCATTGTGGCTTTGGATACAGTCATCTTTCCATGCTACAACGAGACACTATTTTTTTTCTCTTCCCTGTTGTTGATAGCTACGATATTGTCTAGGTAAGGAGAAAAACTGTGCTAATTTATCTTGGAAAGAAACATGTTTGTTTTTGTCTTGTTACTTGTTGTTGTATTTCTATCATTCTCCATTTACTATAAAAAAATTTCCCACCTTATCTATGATGGTGGGGATGGTAGGGTTTCACTCGTGCAATTCTTCTCTTGTGAAGGGGCACACTAAGAAAATAATTTTTCTCTTTACTATAATAGGATTTTTGAATTTCATAAACTTAGTTACTGTTTCTTTTACAGGGTTGATCGACGGTAGTTTTACTACCATAAAGTGTGCAATTTGGATTCTCCACACCACGAGACTGCACATGATTTTTCTTTTTTTATATGTCATTATTGTTGAATAAGGGGGCATGCATAAAAAGGGACGAGGTTTATAGAGAATTCAAATAATTATAGTGAAAATGAATTTTCTTAGGGGAAAATATGAACTTGTTCTTAAATTTTATAATTGCTCATAAATTCCTAGCGTCAATATTGTTTAACATTTCCGGACTCGTTAAATAGACAAGATATAGTTCCTGATTTCAGTGAAGCATTGTGGTTGTTTTTGTCTAGCTGGTTTACTTTGGCAATTAGAATTTTTTGTCCATGTTATCTAATCTAGTGGTACAGGGTTTTACTCATGGCAGTTCTTGCTTGCGAGGGGGCATACTAGGAAATAAATTATTTTCTATGAGAGACAATATGCCAAGTTCAAAGCATTTATTTTATAACTTCTAAATAGAAAAATGAAATAAACACAACAATTCTGATAACCAAAAGAGGGATTTTGCTTAGCTTTGAATCTCTATGCAAATAATGAGATTTCAAATGTATGCACACACCTTATAAGGATAAAGACAAGGCCTTTATTATCTGAAAATATTTGGGATCATTTTAACTATTAATTTGCATGTGAATATTGTATGTAAAATACTCATAAACAAGCTTAAAAGATGAATTTTTAATGCTTTAAATCAATCACATAAGCAAATGAAAGAGATATGCAAACCATATAATGAACACAACAATTGATAACAAAGTTCCCCTCTCTTGGGATACGTCTCCAGGCCACTTCCAATGGGAAGGCCAATCTTATTAAGCCTTCGAAGCTTACAAATGAGTGTTCTAGAAACACTTCTGAGTTTTGTCAGTCATAAATAGAAACAAGCAACACCATTGAATTCCTTGCGAAATTCTAAGAAAAATGAGTATAAAGTCTACTATATTTGCCTCATACTTCCTCTGACACACATATCGAGAACACCTTCTTCCTGCAACTATACAGAACTATACAGATTACACCTCGATAGCCATGCCCATTAATTACTGTACGGAGCTCGAAAACTGTGTAGAAAATTTCTTGAAATTTGTGCAAAAACCTCCTTGGAAACCATGCAATACTACTATGGAAAGCCTTCAAAACCACCTTCGGTTTTGTGCCAATGCCGTCTCAAGATTCATGCTCGCTCAATGCTTAAGGGTCTTAGTTCCTTTCTTCATTTGTCTCGAACTTCGTTCCAAACCCTAGTTTTTATAGTGGTTTTGAGGTTGTTTTGGGTCGCGGGCCAGAGGGCCACACATCTTTTTGGCACCGTGATCTACACCTGCAAAATATAACCATTATCCGCCACATCCCTTAACAAGTGGCATCGGTGGCACATTGGGTAAGGTGATGGAAAGGAGGGGACGAGGTCGCGAGGTCAAACCCACGTACTTCTCCTCATATAATGGTTTTTTTGTATGTATATTGGTATGTGGCATTGTTATATAGTTTGGATATATATATTATGGCATAGATTTATAACTATATATTATAATTTGATATGTTATAAGGTTTTTTCCACCAATGATATAGTTCAAATACATTATAATATATGTGGGATGCGGGCGGGGGCGGGGGCGGGGGTTGGGGACTCGGTGTACCTCCTCCCTTTTCAAATTAAAGCGTAGTTCAAAATTATATACAACATCCAGGGGGCGGGGGCGGGGGTTGGGGACTCGGTGTACCTCCTCCCTTTTCAAATTAAAGCGTAGTTCAAAATTATATACAACATCCAGCCTATGCATGTTAAGGGCCAACATGAAAGAGAGATGGTTAGATGGACTTGTGAAGGATTTGGGAGGTCATGGTGTTGAATCCCATGGAATCTCAAATTTTATAAAACATTACATTGTCAAATTTTCCCAAATAACCATATTTTTGTCAAGTTTAACCAAAACTACCAAAACTTCAAACCTAAATAGCTTCTTGCATCAAGATGTCCTTTTGCACGAAACAAGCGTTGCTAGAAAGCTCTTTCACCCTGTAAGCTTTATTCTACATTTTGAAGACTTTAATTTTTATTGACTATGAGATGATCCTCTTGGATCATTTTTTCATTTAAATTTTTAGAGTGCAACTTGGAGGTTAGGGTTCAAAGATGATATCCAACCTTTGAGTATTCATTGGTATCAAAGATAGAAAATAAAATATTCCTTATATCTACACCAATTTATCTCAACGAGTCGTTTGGAATTAGGGTTTTTTAAAATCATCGATACCTTGTTGAAGGTGGAAATTTTTGACAAAAATATCTAACAAATATATAGGCACGTAAAATGCATGGTCATGGGATTGAGTTCCAACTATATATCAAATGGATGAGCTCTTCTGAAACCAGCATTTTGAAAATAGTATTTGGACCAATTGCTGCCGAGGATGAAAGCAATTGCAAGCTCCTATGGTCTCCATAAACTTTTGTTCATTTATTTCTAGAACAACAATACATGTGAAAAGGATAAATAATAAGAAATAAGGCATACTTATATACAATGTCATACAAAATAGTAAACTTATCTTTGTTTGAGTGACACAAAAATTATAATGAAGCTTACTGAAGCAAGTGTGCTTCCTGTAATTAATAAATAATCAACATACAGAACTATAATCAACAAATTATATTCATATTGTTGTAGGTACACATTTGAATCATACTTACATCTTACAAAGTTTTGTGCCAGCAGAAAGGAATCCATCTTTGCATACCAAGCTCTTGGGGCCTATTTTAAGACATACAATGATTTCCGAAGTATGCAAACTAATGTTGGTTCTAATATGTACCCTTCAGGATGATTCATGCATATCTCTTCATGCAAATATCCATAAAGAAAAGAACTCTTCACATCCACATGGTACACCTCCTATTGTTTGGATGCAGAAATGGCGAAGACTAGCCTAATAGAAACCAGTTTTTCCACTGGTGCAAAGGTTTCTGTATAGTCCACTCCTTGAACTTGTGAGAAGTGTTTTTATAACAAACTGTGTTTTATATTTGTAGGTTGAACCATCTACAGAAACCTTGGTTCAGTGGAACGATTTGCATTGAACAAGTTTCCTCCCAGGTGGAAGAGAAACTAGCTCCGAGGTTTCATTTTTTTTAAGAGAGTGATACTCTTCATCCATAGCATCTTTCCATCTAGAATCATGGTGGGAATGATAATATTATTTTGAATCAGATCCAATCACAATGAAGCATTTATCAGACATCAAATGATCAGTGCATGAAATACAAATGCCTGCTCTTTGAAAGTCTGCTCGAGTTCTCCTCTGATCATCAGGATTTCCAATGTTTGACCCAGAAGATGAGATTATTTTCTTCCTAGTTTGGTAGATGAGTGGGATCATTCAAATCTGATTCAGAACCTGATTCTTCATGCTCACTGATATCAGACATTACATATGAAAGATCAGAGCATATACTTTCATTTTTATCTCCATAATCTTCATCAGAAAGAGGAAGTGCTTTGGCAGTTTCTTCCTCCACTAATTGCAGATATTGAAGAGGCTCTTCAAAGCAGAGACTTGTCTCTATGAATATATTTTTTGTTTTGATATTTGAAAGCTTGCATACTTTTTCTTATTCATCATATCCAATGACAATGCCCTCAACACTCTGTGGCTCCAAATATTTTCTCTTATCCAGTGGAATTCTAGCCCATATAGTGGACCCGAAATGCATGAGATTGGACAGATCGAGATTGGAGAATGAGTATGGGACCCTATTCTGAATGTATGTAGAAAAATTCATAGCCTCAACCCATATATTTGCATCCAAATATTTATACTCAAGAATAGAGGTTGTCATCTATTTTAGTGCTCGTTTTTTCCTTTCTGCTACACTATTCTGTTGAGGTGTGTAGGGAACAATGCGCTGGATATTGATTCCATTTTTCGCACAAAGGTACAACAGCTCTGATTTGGTGTATTCACCTCCATTATCATATTTAAGAGACTTGATCTTTCTCCTAGTAGCAGTCTCGACATAAGCTTTAAAATCCTTGAATTTTTTAAAAACTTCTGATTTCTTTTTGAGAAAGTAGACCCATGTAAATATTGAAAGGTCATCTATGACAGCAAGAACATACCTCGATCCATTCATAGAGGTATTTGGAATCATACCTATGATATCGCTATGAATCAGCCGCAAAATATAGTAAGCTCTTCTAGCTTTTCCTCGATCAAACTTATGTTCATGATGCTTGCCGACTATGAATCCCTTACAGATCCCTTTTGAGGATTTGATGTCTGAAACACCTTCCACCATGGAATCCTTTTGTAGTAGCTACAAATATTTATATTTTAGGTGTCCAAACCTCTCACTCCACAGCCAAATGACCTCATTTCCATGCGTCGAGAGGGAACTTGGCTTTGAATAAGGCACAAAATTGGAAAACATGTGTTTTTGTAGCATGATTTTCTTTTCCTACTGCAATGAGTTTTCCCGTGGCTATCTTAGAAATATCAACATCATTGGGGATGAATACAACTCTTTTAGTAAAACCAGTGTGTTTCATTTGATACACATACAACAAGTTTGAGGCTAAAGAGGGAATCTATCGAACATTTTTTAAGCTTCCATGTTCTAGATGAATAATACATTTTCCTTTTGATGAGACTTGTGAGTCATCTCCTATGTGGATGTATATGCAACTATCAGAATCCAGTGATGTGAAATAATCCTTGCATACAACCATATGATTTGAAGATACAAAGTAAATGAGGAGAGATCTAGCATTGAAAACACTAGCCATGAGTGCACTGAGCTTTTTCAGGCTGATTACTCCGATCTCTAGTATCCTTCTTCCTTGCGCCTTCTGGAAGAGTGATGTTGTTTTTAACTAAGAGAAGGGCCATATGAGAAATATTCCTCTTCATGCAAGATATTTTAGGATGAAATCCTATATTGTAGTAAGAGCATTTTTTCTTCTCTTTGCCCCTTTTCTTGTTTTTCCTAGAGCCTACAAGCTCATCTGACTGCTGGTTTTTCTCCTTGTTCTTAGGAGGATCAAACTTGGTGTTCTATTTTTTTTAATTTCACTTCAAATTCGAAGCCTTGGTTCCTCCAAAAAACAAAGCTTGATCGTTGGAGGATCTCTGCTAGTCTTATGGCTTACATTAACAATCACATAAGTTAAATGTCACATTATTGTATTTGTTATTTGGCATAATAGTCATTTATCCTAGATAAGTCTCTAAAAGATATGGAGAAGATTTCCTAACCTGGTCACCATGCAAGGTGTTAAGATCTAGAGAATATCTCTCACTGAAGTGGAATTCTTCTTTATACTATATCATGGTACTATTTGTGTGAATATAATGGATTAAGGATTTTGCCTTGACCGTCATATTTTGCCATTCTTTCTTATCCAGTTTTAAAACAATTTAGAACTCAATATTAGATCTGAACTCAAGAATTTTCACATTCAAACGGATCTATTTGGGCCCTTGAATAAACAGATCTAAGAAATATTAATACAAAAAGAGGTCGCACCATTTCCACCGTACGTCTAGGAGTACGACAAGGGATACGTTGGCGTTCATTCTCTGTTAATTTACAGGCGGTTTCAGACCTTGGTCACTCAGAAGGAATATTTCCGGATCTAACCGCGATCTCCACAATGACCAGCGATCAACAAATTTCATCAGTGATCTGCTAGCAATTCATCCAGCAACCAGCGGTCAGCAATTCATCAGCGATCAACAAGCAGCATATGGTCAACCAAATCTGCCAAACAACGATCAACAATTTGTCTATTCGATCTGCGTTTTTGAGATCTGAGTAAAAAAAATATTCGATGTAAGTCAGCGATCTACCAAACAAATCTGCGTAAGCCATGGATCTCCAACCAACGATATTCATGCTGCGATCTACATCAAATCCCCAACATCGACATGCCTAATCGAACAACGATTTGAACAAATCTGAACAAGCGATCTTACTCCTAGATTCTACCTCAAGGACCGCTCTTTAGCTAACGTAAATCTATTGTGCATGTATCTCGGCGTTTTTACTATATGCTGGCTAAGAAGCTGTCAAAATTTTCACTATATGTTGACACAGTTTTCACAATATGCTAGATTCGAGATTTTGTTTTTCTTATAGATCAATTTTGAGTGTGCAAACAGTGGGTGTAACCATTGCTCGGGTCGATCACTTCCAAGCTTCCAATATTTACGTCTCCGTTAAAAGAAAATTGATATGAAAAAAAAATAAAAATTTAATCAAAGTGAACTTTTAGTTCATTAAAAAAAAAAAAGAAGAGTGACCTTTGTAAATTGAAGACTTTGTATTTTTGGACTTCAAACAAAGAGTCTATTTGTAAAAAGGTGAAACATCATTTTTTTCAAAAAAGGAGCTATAAGGGAAATTTAAAAACTAAAGTTGTATTGGAGATGATCTTGAAGAAGTGTTTGGAATAATGCTTTGTATGCAAGGAGATGGTGCTAGAAAAAAAAATTGTCTTTTTATAAAGACAAGTATTCACTTTTTTATTAAAAAAAATAAAAATTGGTGGTTTATATGTTTTTGATCTGTCTTGAAATTGAATAGGGGGATCAACGACATTTGTGGATGTCTATGATACACTTTGAGTAAGTGTATGATGATGATTGATTGTGTCATGTATGACACTAATTTTTTACATGCTTGATGATGATTTTTTGTAAGCAATCAAATTGCATGCAAGCACAAGTAACCAAGCAATCGATGCTCAAGCATTCAAATTCTTAGCTATACCAACTTTCATTCACAAATTAAAAGGGAATCAAAGCAAAATATCAATGCAATTAGTGGATGATTTAAGCTCATGATGAAAGGAGGAATAGAGAATTTGTTGATTTGCATATGTAGAAGTGTAGCATTGTCAAAGAAGCAAGTGAACAAACTCAAATTTGAAGATCAAGTTCAACTTTAGAGTCACAACCAAATGTAACTTACAAATAGTCCATTTTTGTAAGTTTACTTGTCCTTTTGAAATCAAGAATACTTGAATTTGTAATTGAGTGCATTTTCCGTTTAAACCGACACACTTCAATTCTTTGATCATTGAGTGCATTGAGTCAAATCATTGTAAAAAAAAAAATTGGGGTGCATGATCGGTTGTGCTCAACACCCTAAAATTGTCATAAAACCTCAACAGAGTGTGACATATATGCAAGTGTGAAAGTGTAAAGTATAAGCGAGCATGAAAAAAAATCACTCCAAGTGAGAGAGATCAAGCGAGCATGAAGTTCAAGTGTGTTTCAAATGGAGAGAAGTTTAGAATTGTTAGAGTTACTGAAAACTTTAATAATCTCTACTAAAAATAACACAGTTCGTACTCAGCAAATCAACTCTTCAATCAGTGGTAACTTGTTTGCAAGTGTCGCAAGCAAAAGTTCAACTTCTTCAAGCACAATCACAACTACTCAAAGATGAAATATGCAATCTTAAAAATCAGGAATAAATGAAGCAATTTGAACAAGTCCTGCTTCATCTCAATCCTCTATTTGATGATGACAATGATGATTATAATCAACATTCAGTGAAGAATAAATTCAGAAAGTCGACTTCAAAGACAAATGAAGACGAAGATGAAGGTATTCATGAAACTACAGTTCATGCGTTTTCTTTTGAGTTTAATGAAGAAAACATTTCAAAAATTCAACATGTAGAAAATCAACCTCAAATGATGTCAAAGCAACAGCTTCGAAATGATCTTTCCAAGCCCATCATCAGACCTTGGGAAGAAATTAGATACAATAGACAAAGAAAAGGACTTGGATATGAAAAAGATGTGACTTTTCATATTCCAGAATACTCCAAACCAGTTCAGTTTTTGAGTGCAGGATTCATAAATGAAGAATCCAATCAAAAAGTCCATGAAGAATCTAATCACCAAGCTGATGAAAATCACATGGAATAAATTCTTGAATGCAAACATTGTCATTGAGTTGGTCATTTGGAGACAAATTGTTTTGATATCCATCCTTATTAACATTGTGGCAAGAAGAATCATTCATCAGAAAAATGTTCCAAGAGAAACAAACCCACAAGATTAAAAATTCACTATGGGTGGATCAATTCTTGGCAATGGACATCAACAATCAATAATTTTCATAAGTCTTACTGAAGAATTAAGTCTCGAGTAAAGACTCATCTTCTAGCACAAAGTATTGTTGTACCAGATAGAGTATAACTCTAGTGGTCCCCTTATGGCATAGCTTTTAAGCATGGCCCTCACAGGATGAGATAACATGTGATGTTTTCACATGCCCACTTTGAGTTGAAATCTAAATGGTACTCTCTTGCATCTTAAGGGGGAAGGGGGAGGGGGGAGGGGGGGGGGGCAGGGCTACATTTACAAAATACTCTTTCTTCTTAAAGGGGGAGTAGTTATGGTACAATGATGAAATGGTTAAGGGTAAACCACATGAAAACCCATAGCTTCTCACCTTCAGCTGAAAAGAGGGGGAATATTGATGATGGTTGTCAGACTTCAAGTTTGGGCAATGATAGTTTGTATATGGCAGACTCCAAATATCAAGATGGAAAACTCAAAACAATATGTTGATGGAGGACTCTAAATGTCAAAAGGAAACGATAGTTTGCAGGTGGCAAACTCCAAATTGCAGATGAAGAACTATAGTTTGTGGATGGAAAACTCAAAATAGTCTGTAGATGGTAGACTAATGAAAACAACAGTCTATGGATGGTAGACTCATGATGCATTGAGATGTTATTCGATGCATAAAAATGTTGATAGCTCATTTTAAAGAGAACTTCATTAATTGTAACATGGTGATCTTCACCAATTAGTAGAAGACTCCAGCCTCTTCTAGCTAAATCACTTGGAAAATGATGAGATTGTCAAACAGATAGGGATTGTTCAGACATGGCAGCTGTTCACTCCAAGATTTCAGTTCATTTCAGATGAACCATTCAGATTGACGGTTTTACAAGCATATTTTTCATTGAAACACAAATGTGGGCTTTTGAAAAATCCATCATATCAACTTCAACATTAGTGTTTATTTCTTAGTTGATACATATACATAAACTTGTGATTGAGAGGGGGAATGTTAGCCTTATGGTTTACATTAGTAATCAGATAAGTTAAATGTCACATTATTGTATTTGTTATTTGTGATAATAGTCATTTATCCTAGATAAGTCTCTAAAAGATATGGAGAAGATTTCCTAGCCTAGTCACCATGCAAGGTGTTAGGATCTAGAGAATATCTCTCACTGAGGTGGCATTATTCTTTGTACTATATAATGGTACTATTTGTGTGAATATAATGGATTAAGGATTTTTCCTTTATCGTCATATTTTTCCATACTTTCTTCACTCTCATTGATCCCAGCTGAACAAGTTTATCATGCTCATTGGTTAGAGACTCAATGAATGCATTAAAGGTAGGCATCTTCCAATTCAGAATTGTGATCTTTCAAGTATGGAAAGTAGAGACAAATACAAAGTGTTATGGTCCTAGCTTTGAAAGGATAGAAAGAATTAGTTGGTCATCTTTATTTTAAACTTCACATTTCTTCAATTGGATCACAAGATGCTTAAGTTTAGTGAATAATTCATTTATGGTCTCAAAATTTCTTGGATTGAGAGAGATCGGTTCATTATCCAACCGATAGGGTCTCAAATCATCTTGCTTTCCAAATAGTTTAGCAAGTTGTTCCCAAAATTATTTGGGAGTATTCAAACCACTGATATGGAAGAGGAGATCCTTTGAAATGGAGAGGCATAGGAAACCATACATTTCATCAAGTTTGTTCCAATATTTTGACTTCTCTACTGCTGCATTTGGCTCTGGATCCTTGCCCATGGTTACTTTGTAGAGTCCCTTGGAGAAAAATGATATCTCTATATCCTCTTTCCACTGATGATAGTTGAAAGGAGTGAGAATATTGCTAGAGGAAGAGTCCATTTTCTAGTTGTTGCAAATGAAATAGGAGATTATGAGATACCTGCAATCACACAACATAAACAAAATAAGGTCAAACAACTTGCACTTTTGGGGTTTCTTCACGTGTGGATATACTTCTATGGGCATAATCTAGAGGGAGCAAGGCTAAGATTCTAGGACTTATGTGGAAAACTCTCCTCTTCTGGCGTAGTGTTGGAATATTTTTGAGCAACTTTTCTCAATTTTCATCAAAGATCCATCAAAAAATATATAGAAGAGTTTCCTTGTCCTACCATGAATTTAATACCATATAAAATTGAGGAAAAACAATCTTAGGATCGAGAAAAAAGTTACTACATATTGATACATATCAATTTACTCAATGCATTAGCACCATTTTTGGTTAGCAGTTGGAAAGAGAGGGAGGCCTATGAAAATGTAAGATAACAGTTAAAATGTTGTATTATATGACTTGAAGGTAGGTATAATGGGGTTTTAATTATTATAAGTGGCTTATTTCTAAAGGTAAAAATATTATATGTAAAAGAATTCTTAAATTTAGCCTTGGGAATGACGTTCATATAAAAAATATGCCAAGGTGTTATATCATAGAAGGATGTGATGGTGTCGATATGCACAAGAAAAGATCAATGGTTGTGAGTGACTATGCTGGTGAAATATACGAGAGATAAATGAAATGAATCACCATCGTAATAGGTTAACGCGTGACATAAATCAACCGTCAGATGAAAACTAGATAGAATATATACGACTGGAAAAGGTTCCGCTAAGGAGACATGCACGTGAATATTGAATTTTCACATCACTGAAAAAGAGTACAATACCCAAAGATTTACGACGAAGATATGAATTAGGATGAGATCAATAGTTGATATGAATTCCGCTGGAGGAACATGTACGAAGGAAAATATTTCAGGGACCAATGAAATTTGGTAGGACCATCACTAATTGATGGCGAAGATTAAAGATGAAATAAGATCGAAGATCCATATTCATTACTCTTGGTGAACTTGCATGGAAGAAAGAAGTTTCCCAATAAAAAAAAATAGTGTAGGGCGCAGGTTTCAACGGTTGCGATGGAAAGTTGATCTAGATCAAGGGCCTAAATTGATTATGTTGATAAAAGATGCTCGGGTAAAAATTTTTGGTAAGCCAACAGAATTGCTTAAAGAAATTTGAAGATCTACAGTCGTGATTGATGAGTTCGTGAGGTTAAAATGAGGAATATATATACAGTAATGAACTAATCTGATGAAAATTTATGGTTGGGATCAACTCTTCTACATGAAGCTACGGGAGGGATAAGGATGAGTAATATAGCGGGAGTAAGAGGCACATGGGTTAGTGATGATGAATATCCATGGGTCAAGATGAAAAGTAGTAAATCCACAGACAATAATGAATATTGAAAAAATAATATGTATGACAAATAATGAAATTAAAAAATATAAAAGCAAAGCATATGGATTTGGTTTATTTGTCTGTATTTGTGTTGGAAAGCAAGAGCTCATGATTGTGCAGAAGAATCCAACTCAGATTGAACTTTGTCCGCTTTTCAACCAACTAGGTAGGATTTTTAATCCTTACTCAAGGCTATTTAAACATGAAGACTATAGAAGTGATAGAGGCTCAAGCATAGGAATATTAGAAAATAGAAGAAGTCTTTGAAGATAAATACTGTGAAATATTTGACACCATATTGTCTTTTAGATATGTAGATTTATTAAATAACAAGTTAAAGGTCCTCAGAAACCAAGAAACTAATATCCAAGGAGTCTTCTGTTCCCATTTTCATTTTTTAACTATTGAACAAACCTTAAACTTCTCGGAGTTTGTCGAATGGTGCACCAACAATTATTCCTCTTTTGAGAGGGTAATTATGGACATAGCCAAGTCTAAGGGCCTCTATCCTATAAATTCATTAGTCATCCAAGATAAATTCTTTGTCACTATCACTTTGACCCAATTATCCCAAAAGTTCAGCGAAGAAAGTTAAATCCAGTCATTTAGAGAATCTCGCGTGGAATAAAAACAAGTTATCTTTAGTTCATGTTTCATGCTAGATGTCTCTTTATAGAATCAAGCTTTCCCTGTTAGTTCAAACATGTTTACTGATGAAACCCAATCTATTATCTCCTTGATAAGTCAATTTTTAGGTTTGGATACTAATATATACATCATTGATTCTTTAATGAGTCGGTTATTCAAAGTGAGTACTGGTCAAATTGAGTGCGTTGAGTCTGGTTAGTCATGTTGTCTTAAATTTGATGAATTTCTAGCTAATAATATGCATTCTCAGCTAGTGAATTTTCAGAGTACCAGTTTTTTCAGATATCAATCTTACATGGTAAATATGTTTCTATTCTTCAATGAGGAGAACTTCCAATTTCCAGAGCTTTTTCTCACTGATGAAATGAGCAAGAACTTTAGAAAATATATGAATTTCCTGATGTCTGAAGTATACCAAACATTCTTCCAGCAAATGCTTCCCAGAGTAATACCATTGATGAAAGAAGTATTACAGTTTTATATGGAAAAGAGGATTGGAGATTGGTTTTTTATGGAAGGAGGGACTATAATAAGAACATATGGATTTTTTCATTCACCCTATGTCATGCCAGCCTTCTTAAATCATAGAATTCTTTATGTAGAACTCTTTAGATAGAAATTGATTGTGAAGAATGAACATTTTATTAATTTTAAGAAGTCTTATGAAATTAAATATCCTTGGGTCATTAAGCCCATTCATTATAAAAAGCATGGAATATTTGCCAGTGGTAGAGAATTTACTAAAAGAAATGGTATTTCAAATAGATGTTGTTGTTAACTATGATCTCCATCACATCATATCCATAAGAAGACAAGTGAACAAAAACAAGCCTTTTGAACATCATGAGATTGCAGGTATGGTCGAGAGTGCAAATTGGTTAGATTATCCTCATGAGACACATGGGGATGAGGACATTCAACAAGGTTCTACTTCATTAGTGAGGTAAGTCATATCCACATAACCTAACCCTTCAAGCATTGTCCCAACAACCAAAAGGATTAGACCTATAGCAAGTTGTTATGAAAGAACAAACAAGAGAGATTTCTCTGATTCCATGGACACAGAGGAAGATTATACAACTAAGACACCCAAAAAGAATAAAATTGAAGAAATAGGGAAGATAATCCAAGTAGCCAATGTCAACGGTAAAAAGAATAAGTACATGAAGGTTAAAGGACCTTCATTTGAAGTTAAGGAGTATGCTTCTTCTTAAACACCTAAAGATTCCACTTCTCAGTTTAGAACTATAGCTAAATAGTTTGATAAGTACAGATATGATAAGGAGGTGGCCCTATAGATGAAGCTTTGAAACTATATGCATATGTAAGGAAAATATCTAGTAAATATGTATCCCAAGTGACTGTTATCACCCTGTAATTTTCCTATGGTTGTGGTAGGAAGTCACAGGGTTAACCATTTCAAACCAATATTTAGACTGTATTCTAGCCAATACAGCCAGAGAGGGCTCTCTCTTTGTCACATAAACATTCACATATACATAAGGATTTAAGCAAGCATTCATAAATATAAATTTATAAGGGAAACATGATATTTGCATATTTAAAGATGGTGAAACATACAAACACGAAATACCATTGGGGAATGAAGTCACAACCTAAATCAATCAAGGGTATTACAGTGAAAATGAGGAGAGATTTTTCTTTGTATTCTGAGGAAAAGTAGGTTTCACATTCACTCAAATATCTTGAAGTGGTGATAGGATAAATGATAATGAGCCTAGTGAAGAAAGAGGCACCTATCTATGAATGAATCTCTTGCACTGCCTTTAGCAGCAACACCAATAAAGTCTAATAATTGATACAGAGAACCTAATAGAGGGTGAATTCTATAACATTAATCATAAACACATCACAAATGAAATATATTATGCGGCGAACGCTTAATGAAAAAAATTCCCCATATACAACTAGAAAGCATTAGCGAGAAGTCACAGAAATGAAAATGATGCCAACCGGAAACATGAACTAAATGTAGAACACCATGATGAATATCAGAGATGCAGAAGAATATTTCTCATTAATCCTTCCAAGAAAGCATTACATAGATATGAAAACAAAAAGAGGGAGGCTTCTGAATGAAAGTCCAACCCTTTCTTTGTTTATCGAGGTTACATTTATAGTGTCATGGGCTCACGGGGGCTTCACTTGTTGACCAATATCCTATCACGTTAGTTCATATTGTGGGTTTTAAAATTATGAAAAATTAAACCAATATATTGCAGGTACTGGGGGGATGAGGGGTTTAAGGTGGGGGTAGGCAGGGTGGTTCATAAGGATTGAGGTATAAAAATGGGTGGGGAGGAGGTTTTAAGTATTGGGAAGGGGGTTTCAACAAAAATAGTTTGGGTCAATATCTCTAGAAATTAAGGGTATTCTTTAATATCCCACGATCGCACGTGCTATGTGAGAGGTTCACTAAGTGAAGTCCCCGTGCACGGGCTCCCGAGACCAACCTCAAAACATAGCTGAATTCATTTACAAAATTGGGAATCAATCCTAAATCATCATTTCAAATCCTAACAAGCTTCTGAGGTGCCATATTCGCCATGATTCATATATGAAAAAAAGAAATATGGGGTAATAGACAGGCTGGATAAAAAAATGGAAAAGTGGCATCTAGGATGCAGACTCGCTTGATTGAAAATGATGTTTTAGAACATCTATAATGGTTATACTCTTGCAGATGAAATATGCACAGTTGAATTTATCCCTGCTTCATCTCCATTTCGCATCTACACTAATATTTTGGCTCGTCACACCTTTGGCTTGAGAAATAAACCACACTGGTAGATCTCTTCCATGAGAAATCTCAGCCATCCCACAATGTGGCCCCTACACAATTTCACAATAAATTATCTTGTTAAACTTTGTGCTATTTCCATCACAAAATCAACTCGGATTGTAGATCCAATCAGCGCGAAAATATTTGTCATTCAAAGGTGCAGGGTCTACCATAATTTCGTAGCACCTCATCCTGCTAACTTTTGCACATGTTTCCATCGCGAAATTAACCTGGACTGCTGATCAGCTCTCCATTGTCTAGAGGTTCGGGGTCTACCAACATTTCGCAGTGTCTCCTCCTACTAACTTTTGCGCATGTCTGGGTTGCAAAGTACATCTCCACCATAGATCTGGCCCACTAAATATCATGGCCATTGGAATAAGTGAACCCCACAAGATTTCTCCACCTTGTCATAATTTATCCTTCGTGCATGTTTCCACTGTGAAATCTATTTCAACTATAGATATTCAAAATCCTTATATCTCAGCCATTGAAACTTCAAGTATGTAACAAATTTCGCAATCCTCCACAACTTATTTCTCCGCACAACTTTGCTCAGCGAAATCTTCCTCGTCCATCGATCTACCTTTCTTTTTCATCCGACGGTTGATCCCACATGCCATTTAACCCTATTTCACCAATGTCAAGCTTCCTTTAATAATTGTTCATCTTTCCTTAGGAGAAACCATTGATTTTCTTTGCTACGCATCTACGCCATTGATTTTCTCCACCGCATAGCCTGCATAACCTAATTATGTCCTTTAAGTACCTATGATAGGGAATTTTAGATCTTGTTACTCCTTTCATTGGCCCACTCCCCTTCCAACTGTTTAGCCCAGTATGGTGCTAACACATCTATAAAAGATATTCAAACTTTAGCACTAGTGCTAACCAGGTGCTTACAACGTCTCAAACTCAGGGATGATATCCTCCTTATGAGGTGGCAAAGAATTTTGCATCCCAAGTGCCTTATCCATTGGGATGGTCCCAAGATTTTCCTAAAAACTCCAAATCTATATAAAAAAAAAGAACCAAGTGAGAGCTTCTCTTGGGGACCTTACAGCCTTCACCTTGGGCTTTAAGGTTGTTAGAGAGTTGTCCACACATGCAATGTTAAAAAGAAACGATATGTACAATGACAATGGAGCTGAACTTACTTTGCATAAAATAATATTTGAGGAGCCTCCCATTTATAGGAGCTCCACATACTAGAATTCCCTCCATATCAACCACTAGGTAGGCATTCTCCCCTCTAAAAGATGAAATCTTATAAGGGCCCTTCCACAGGTGATAAAATTCTCCATGATTCCCCTTCTCCTCATGAGGTGCATCCCATTGCAATAATACATCTCCTAACTGGAAATCATTAGGTTTTTTCCTTCTGTCAAATATTTCTTTAAGTTTCTCCTGAAATTTCTGAGTTCTGTCAAATAACTACTCCCTCTACTGATGTAGCTCAACCAATTGATTCATCCTTCTCTGGGTGGCGTGGTTTTCAACATCTTCCTCTTGCAACAATCTCATGACTAGCAAGCTTAAGGAACTAGGAAAGATCACATTGAAGCCATAGACCAACTGAAATGGTGAAGTGCCAATAGACTTCTTCACAATAATTCTAACAGCCTACAAAGCATGGATTAGCTTTTTGTGCCAAGATTTCTTATTATCTTGCAACAACTTCTTGATTATTCTCACGAGTCTCTTATTTGAAGATTCTGCTATCCCATTTCATTGTGGGTAATAGGCCGTGGAATTCCCCAGCTATATTTGGTATTTGAAACAAAAAGAAACTATCTTGTTTGACTTAAAAGCTGCAACATTATCAGTGATTATCTTCAGAGGAACCCTGAACCATGACAAGATGCTTCTTGAGAAACTGCATGATCGCTGTCATGGTAGCTTGTCTTGTGGGGATGGCCTCGATCCATTTCGTGAAGTAGTCAATGGAAGTGAGGATCTACTTGTGCTGTCCTGAGGAAAATGGATTTATTTCTCCAATGAAATATAGTCCCCATTGTTGGAAAGGGGATTCAACCTGTATGGGTTTCAAAGGAAATGGTAATAGATTCCTTCTCCCCTAAAAAAATATGACATTTCTAGCAAGAAACAACTTTCTTATGAGTATTGGAGAAGATTTTGGGACATTAAAACCCTACCCTCATGATTTTTATTATAGTAGCCTTCCATAGTGATGGCCTCCACATTCTCCAACATGGATTTCCTCAATGAGCCTCTTTTCCTCCTTCTCATCCACACAATTCAGCAACACCCCTATTGAATCCTTCCAATACAATTTTCTATCTAAGATGAAAAACCTAGATTCCTTATGATTGAGGAATCTATCCTTTGTCCTGTCCATACTATTATAGCTCAAAATGACACATCTATTCCTATGACCACTTTCCCATGTTTTCATCGCATGTTGACACTTCCATGACGACACTTCATGAAAGTCACTAAAAAAACACCTAACATGTAAGAACCATATCTTGATTTTTCTAAATCCATTTGAGCTCATCTCTACACCATTGTAAATATATTTCAGTTATCTAAAACTTTTCAGAAAACACCAAAGTCTGAGAATTCCCAGAAGTACCCTTAAAATGAGAGTTTTTGATGTATACGCAAGTTTCCTTAAGGAAACCTACGTATGGTACATGACTTGCTATATATAATACTCGTGTATGCCCTAAATACATGACTTTTTTCATTACAACCTGCATATACCTACTACATACGTGACCGATGTCTCTGCAACCCATGTATTCCTTCTAAAAATGTCAAAAAATGCGTTTTTCAAAATTTGGGTAGTTTGGTTAGTTATGCAACTGACTCCTTTAGTTGTAACTACTTTTCCTTCGACCCTATTTATTCAAAAGCATATAAATAGAGGTAGGGAGGTCCATGAGAGGAGACTTGAATCTTTGCATTGTTATGCTGGAGGATTTGGAGCTCTCTTTTCCCACATCTTTTCCCTAGAATCTTTCTCCTTGTGTTGCAGAGCTTGGAGGATGAGTTCCTTGGAGAAGAGAAGAAACAAAACCAGATCAAGGTTTCATGAAGTGCCCAACTTGAAGAGAAGGTATATTTGTACTTGTTTTCAAGATTAATAAATATGTGATGTCCTTCTTCTTCCCAAATCATTGTTTAATGTGTGATTGAATCTTTGTTTATGATCGTATGATGATGTTAGTTAGATCATTATTTCATGTTTATTTGATTATCATTGCTTTATATGTGGTCATAATGGTTTGAGGAAGGTATAATTCATTTTGCATGTCTCTTGGAGCAACAGGAACGAGAGGAGCAAGAAGAAGGTTGAAGGGCGGCTTGGATCAACCTTCGTTTCGATAAGGTATGAACCATTCTAATCTCTGATATTGCTTGTATTTACTTGCAAAACCATTTTCATCTCTCTTTTAACCCTAGTACATTTATGGTCTCTTAAACCCTAGCCATATGAAACTTTCCTTTACAACAGAATTGGCAACTCTGTTGGGGAGATCCTTGTTTGTTTGGAGTTTCTCTATATTTCTTTGTAAATTTTTGGGTTTTTCTTGCCACTTAGGAACACTTTATCTGTCTGATAGAACACTTCCCCTTCCTTCCTAAGGAATTTTTGACCATTTTTGGGTTTTTTCCCACCCATACGCGAGTTGTAGTTTGAACAGTCATGTATCTAGTATTTATACACAACTTGCTTTACTATCAACCTACGTACGATACGTGACATGTAAGTGGTACACCCCAGATGTGCTTGTACATTCATCTTGATGTACTATCAACCCGTGTATGATATGTGACCTATCAATAGTACAAACTGCGTGTGCCCCTAAAACAATGTTTTTTCCTGATAATTGTTGTTTTTTCTGTTCTTGTGGTTTGTTTGGTAGGTATTTTGGGGTCCTCTGCAGGTGCATAAATCCAGGGAGTTAGTGTCATCCCTTTTTTCGTTGTTCTTTATCTATGTGGTAAGCCTTTTTATAGCATTACGGTTTTCTCTTTTCTCTTTCCCCCCACCCCCTTTGCTTGGCATGATTTTTGGCTTATGTTTCTGGTCAGCCTCTATTAGTGATATCTGTCTGAGTTTAGAAGCTTGTTGGTGTTTGTTTCCTTCTTATTTTGTTCGTTAACTTCACCATGGAAAAATAGTTGACTTGTCTTTTATGCAAGCCTTCCTTCCAAGTAGGGTTTATACCGACTTTAGGGCATTCTAGAGTTTGTTTGGTGGTTGTATAGCAAATTTCCTTTTGCTTTGTTCTTGCCATCTGCATACTTTTGTTTGTAGGTAGTTTTTCTTTTGAATTTATAAAAGAAAATAAAAAGAACATATAGTGTTTAATATGCATGTAGATTAGGGTTTTGTCTTTAATGCACTGCATATCATTATTTTTGAAAAAATAAAAAGAATTTGTTCTTTCGTGGCTTTCAAGTTTCTATTTGAAAAAATAAAAAGAAAAGTTTTTGCTTCTTGCATTTCATTTCTCTTTGCTTAGTTATTTTGTTTCAACTTTGAGTCAAAACACCACATAAGTCTCACAACATTTACCCTTTGACTAAAAACAGCCTTTTAAAATGAACGATATAATTTAAAAATTATTAGTAAGTTTTATTTTATAAGCTCCTGCACCAACTAGCTTAGGCTAGACTTGTGGATTAGGGAGTTTTAACTCTCCACAAGTATAAAATTAATATGTAGTTGGCTAATCACTAGGTAAATCCTCTTCTATGTTGATTGTATCTAGAAATCTCCTCTCAAATGGGAGTTAAGCACGAGGCCACGTGAAGGCTTGAACTGAGGAGATAACCCTTTGATTCCTTGTCAAAGCGTAGACCAAGGTTTTTGCACATATGGGTATTCTGTCTTAGACAGGGTTTTGGTCTTTGCTACCATGCCCATGAATATGAACCAAGCTTGCGACTGTCCCCCCAGACTGTTAGTATAGTTGTGGTAGGTTTTAGTCTCTTTCACATCTAGGGTTCATACATAGGTACACCAGAAGTCTATTTCTGGTTGACCTTGGACAGGCTTGGAAGGTAACCCAGGTAGAAGGTGTGGGAGTGTGGTTTCCTGATTCCTCTTCTTGTGCCTAAGAACATCTACAGGGTTGCCATGTAACTACCTCTCAAGTTTATTTTGGAAATCATATCTTATACCTATTTGTCTGTTTGGCTTTAGGAATTTTTTAGTGAGTGTTGTGTGGTTTGTCTGTACATAGTGTGCCTTTAGGTGTGTGTTTTGTAATTTTTGTTGTCAACCTCAAACTTTGTCTCCTAGTTTGAAACTATGGCTAACATGCCTTTGAACAACAACCAAGTGATCCCCATGCTGGGAACTCCTTGTACTATTCCTCTCACAGGGAATGTTGGAGTTTACTTGATGGCCACCCTAAATCTACCTGGACTCACCCTAGGGCTACCGATGTGGTTGTTTTCCACTCCAATTGTATCGAATGCTCCAGACACTTCTCAAGTAAGCTCCTTATATCAAGGGCATCAAAACACTACTTCCCCTTCACCTGTAGTTTATTCTCCTACTCCTTCTACCTCATGCGGTGAAAGTACTGATACTAGTAACTAATAGTCTAAAAGGAGTAAAAGAAGGAGGAATAGGAAGAAGCAACATAAGCAAGGGGGCACCTGTTCAACCTCTGCAAGTCAAGTTTAACCTCACCACCCAGCCTCTGCAGTTCATGCTGGGGGAAACTATCCAACCTCTGCAAGTCATGTTGGATCTAAGCACTCAACCTTTGCAAGTCAAGTTGATATCCACCATCCAGCCTCTGTTGATCATGCTGGTGGGATCCTTCCAACCTTTCCAGCTCACATTGGATCCAGTCACTTAGCCTCTACACTTCATGCTGAGGGAACCCATTCAACCTCTATTGTTCAAGTTGAACCTCCCCATCCAAACTCTACAAGTCATGTTGGATCCATCCACCCAGCCTCTGTAGTTCATGCTAGGGCCACACACTCAACTGTTGCAAAGAATGTCGATCATAACCATTCAGCCTCTGTAGTTCATGCTAGTGGTTCCCATCCAACCTCTGCAGGTCATATTGGACCTAGTCTTTTAGCCTCTGCGAGTCATGCTGGGGGCAGTCTCTCAACCTCTGTGGTTCATGCTGGAGACAATCCGTCAGCCATTGTGAGTCATGTTGACAATGTTGAAAAGACTACCCATTAAAAACACAAGCCCAAGTTTCCTTGTAAGCTTTGTGAGGGAGACCACCTTACTTATAAATGCCCTTCTACCGTGGAAGTACGAAGAGTTTGGTTTCATGGTCATTCCATTTTTGAACATTCTAAAACTTTTCAACAACTAGCCTCTGGTGGTCATGCTGGGGGAAAAATCTCAGCCTCTGTAGGTCATGTTGAGAGCAAACAATCAGCCACTGCTAGTCATGTTGACACCGTTGATAAAACTAGTCATTCAAAGGGTAAACCTAAGTTCCCTTGTAAGTTATGCAAGGGAGATCATCTTACTGACCAATTCCTTTCTATCGTAGAGGTGCGAAGAGTGTGGTCCAAGACTCGAGAATTTCCTTCTCCTGAACAACCTATAGTTTCTCAACAACCTACTCAACCTTTGGTTGATCTAGTGGTCGAATCAATCTCATCTTTGGTCAATCCTGCTCTTCTTTTGGAGAGTGATCCTAATGTGATTGAACCAATCTCATCTTTGGTCAATCCCACTCTCCCTTCAGGGAGTGAATTTCACGAAGCAGTTGAATTGATTTAATTGTCGATCAATCCCACTCTTCCTTTGGAGAGTAAAGTGTCTGCTAGTCACATTTTCTTCACTGCTAGTTCAGAACTTACTCAACAAGGGGTCATTGAACTCGATTCGAATCAACCCTCACCAAGCTCTTGGATTGCTTCCTTTAATTGGGATATCCTAGTTGAGTCATGCCTTCCTTCTGATGCACCTTTCTAGATAAAGGTCAAATTTGAACCATACACAATTGCTCATTTCATTGTTGATGAAGGAGCCTCAGTTAGTATTTTGTATGCTCGTGCTTGTCGAGGCATGGGATCTCCCAACCTTGTGTCGACTGCTAGTTAGTTACTGGCGTTTGATAGAAGAAATTGTATAGCCTTGGGAATTATTTCTCAAACACCCATTACTTTGGGTGGGAAGACCATCTTAGTTGACTTCATGGTGATAGAAGACCCCTTGTACTTCAATATGCTGCTTGTACGTTATTATGTCTATGCCATGCAAGCTGTGGTGTCAACATTCTTTCATGTGATGTACTTTAATCATGGAGAAGAAATTGTCACTATCGATCAGTTGGATTTTATCAATCGGTCTCGTGACCCAACTAGAGACTAGTTCTTTCCTTTATTTGTTCCCAATGTTTCTATAGGCACTACCCTGCCACAGGTGAGCTATGTGGCTTCACGTCCTTTACTTTCAATTGCTACTGAGAAGTAGCCTCTATTTTCATACTTACCTTCTTGGGACTTGGTCCCAACAGTTGAATAGGTGAGTCATCCTATACAGACTATGGAGCTTGCTCTCCACTCTATCGATCCATTTGAAAATTTAGACATGTGTCCTATATCAGATGATCTCCTTCCTTTGGATGAAGTCTTCCTACAGTCTTTGATTCCGTCTGACCTTCTTTTGGATGTTGGTTCAGTTATGACTAATTATAACCCTGATTTTCCTATTAAGCCTGACCTTTCTTCTTATGTTGGTCTTGTTGAGTCTTTTGACTCTTCCTTTGAACAACAAGTCAGTGATCTTGACGAGTTTGGTTCTTCTTATGAATTTTTCAACTCCTGTGATACTGAGTTTATTTCTACAGACTATATCTCCCTTGTTGATTTTTTATTTCCTTCCTTCCAAGGTTGATCTTATTGATCATAAATCCTTGGTCCTTGGCACTATAGAATCTCCTTCGGTTGATTTTTCCTTGACTTTTCCTTTTGTAGAAGATAGCAAAGTCGCATGTGTTTCTGCCAAAGTGACCTCCATCTATTCTTTTCTTCTAAATGTGATCCTAATGTTTTTTTTTCTTGGAGATAGGATTCTTAGTTGGATTCACAACTATTTACTTGCCTTGTCTTGTTGTTCAAGCTGTAACTGCATTTGCATGTGCCCTACTCGTGCTTATGAGCCTCATGCCAGCTTCCATGCTTTTAGCTCATTGTATAAGCCCTCATCTTTGTTCTCATCATCTCTAAGCCTTGTATCATTTTTCCTTTGCAACTTGACACCTTTTACCTTGAGGATACATTCCCTGAGTGTATTTTATCCTGCTCATGTTCCTTGCATCATGCATAGGTTTCTTCCTTGTGCTTGGAACTAGTTTCGCCTACCTATGACACTCGTCTCCTCGCATTTAGAGCATTCTTTTTCCTCTCCTTCGAGCTCATTAAAAATAGTAAGGAGGCCACAAGTTGAATTTTCCAAACTCGGTAAAACTTCACAGGAAAGATATTGAGTTTCTTTAGTCCCAGGTCTGACTCCTCAAAATAGACTTGTCTGCTGAGTAAACTTGTCCATTCAGTCTTGTTAAGAATATCTGAATGGGCATCCACATTGGTGGTAGGTTATCGCTTTCTCGGACCATGTGGAATAATACGAGAAATGAACACTCTCTTTTCTTTGGAATTGAGAAGAGTATTCTTAGGCATTGATTTATCAATTTTCCGGACCTAAGGGACTAAAATTATGGAAAAGGAACCATCGGTATGAGCTTAGTTTTCTCTTTTTCATGCTCTGGACCAAAACATGAAAAATATTCCAAGTGTACTTTATGTCTTTGTCATGCTCGTCAAAACCCTAAAGAAAAAAGAATTGAGTTTACTGTTGTAAGCCCCAGTTCTTGTAATCAAATGGATATTTCTGAGTGATCTTGCCTTCCTTCACACTCATAAAACTCAGGTTATATGCTGCTTTTGAAGGAGCATCAGGTAGGTGGTAATTTAACCTTTTTCGGACCTCCTCGACCAAGTACAAAAAAGGTGATCCTTACGTCTTCGGAAGCTAAAAGAGTTAATTTGTGGTTTGTTTTATACTTTTCCGGCCTCAGGAGAAAAAATTAGACAAAAAAGCACCCCCCTGGAGTCTTCTTTGGAGTTTTCAGACTCTCTAAACTATGAAAACACCATCGAGCATGTACTAGTTTGGGCTTGTAAAATCCATGAATCAGTGCTTTATCAAGCGTTCTTCTGTCTCTTCTTCGAGATTTCCAAAAATGAAGAACATCCCAAGTTTTCTTTCTTGGACTCGTTAAACCTTTACAAGAAAGAGTGGAAGGGAAGTTCATTCACATGCATTTTACATCATGGTAGCAAGTCTTGTTTCCTTGAACAAAGCACCATTTTTGAGTCTATCAACAGTTGGGTCCTAGTTTTTTGATCTTATCCCGATTCAGAGTTTCTTACTCCTCCAGTTGGTCTCTTTTCCAATTATATGGGGGATCTTTCAATGTCTCCTACATTGTAGATTTGTGTCATTGGTCTCTTTTGTGTCAAAATATTCCTAACTCACTTTTGTGTCATGCTCATTGTTCAAGGATTAAATCTTTGTCAACCATTGTATAGTTGCATTGACCTTTTGTGTCGACCATTTCCTGGTATGAGTTCATTACATCATCTCTTTGGAAGTCTTTGTCATGAAATTCAATACCAATTCCAGATCCAATTAGTCTTTGAATTATCTCATGTTGGATGATGAAGGATGCCTTAATTCCCTCCTTCCAACGGATCTCTTCCTATCGACTACAAGACATCTTGCTTTGGGAATGAGATTTAGGGTTTTATGATAGTACCTTGGGGATTGCAGTCATCAGTGGAAATTTCCATCGCTATTGGGTACAGGGAATACTTTATTGTCTCCTACTCAATAGATTCTTCAAGTGATCGATTTCAAGTCCTTGTATTCACACTTGTTAGAATTTACAAGGTAACTTGGGGACTATTTTCAATAATGTTGGTTTCCCTCACATTTGTTAACGGTTCTCATTATTGATAGATAATCAAACGGTTTCCTCCATGTCTGACTTCAGCTCCTTTATTCGCATGGTTAGGATTCATACCTTTTTGGGTGTTTTGGATTGAATACCTTGGGCCGACAGTAGCATCATAATTTTGCTATTGCCTAAGTTGTGCAAGACCTTGTTACATTTTATATGACATTTTGCTTAGACATAGATCCACCTTGTATTTTTGTGGCTATAATCGATTGTTGAGCATGGATCCACCTTGTTCATTTGTGTTCATGACTCCTTTAGATTTGATATGGTGCCTTTTTGCATATTGCGCAACCATGATAGTTCCATCAGTTATACATAGGTTGGATCTGCCTGTATCTTTATGAAAATGTTTTGTATATGGACTTGTATGTCCCAGAGATCAGTTTTGTCTGACATTTATCTCTCTTTCAGGTACCTTTGTTCGAACCTTTTGATCTTGGATTCTTTTCTCTCTCCATACTCAACTATTTCCTTTATAATGTATTTCAGCTATCGTCTTCCCCTCTAACCTCATACATTAGGGGGAATCTGTTATAGCTCAAAATGACACATCTCTGCGTGTGACCACTTTCCCATGTTTTTGTCACATGTCGACACTTCCATGACGACACTTCATGAAAGTCACTGAAAAAGCACCTAACTTGTAATACGCATATATTGAGTTTCATAACTCCATTTGACCTCATCTCCACACCATTGGAAAGATATTTCAGCCAGATAAAACTTTTCAGAAGACATGAAAGTCTAAAAATCCCCAAAAGTACTCTTAAAATGAGATTTTGTTATTTATATGCGAGTTTCCTTAAGGAAACCCGCATATGGTAGGTGACTTGCTATATATAATAATCATGTATGCCCTAAATATGTGAATTTTTACATTTCAACCCACGTATACCTACTGCATATGCGACTGATGTCTCCACAACCCATGTATTCCTCCTAAAAATGTCCAAAAATTACGTTTTTCGAAATTTGGGTAGTTTGGTTAGTTATGCAACTGACTCCTTCAATTGTAACTACTTTGTCTTCAACCCTATCTCTTCAAAAGCATATAAATAGAGGTAGGTAGGTCCATGAGAGGAGACTTGAATCTTTGCATTATTATGCTGGACGATTTGGAACTCTCTTTTCCCACATCTTTGCCCTAGAAGTTTTCTCCTTGTGTTGCGGAGCTTGGAGGCTAAGTTCCTTGGAGAAGAGAAGCAACAAAACTAGATCAAGGTTTTGTGAAGTTCCCAACTTGAAGAGAAGGTATATTTGTACTTGTTTTCAAGATTAATAAAGATGTGATGTCCTTATTCTTCCCAAATCATTGTTTAAGGTGTGATTGAATCTATGTTTATGATCATATGATGATGTTAGTCAGATCATTATTTCATGTTTATTTGATTATCATTGCTTTATATGTGGTCATAATGGTTTGATGGAGGTATAATTCATTTTTCAGGTCTCTTGGAGCAAGAGGAGAGAGAAGAGGAAGAAGAAGATTAAAGGGCTGCTTGGATCAACCTTCATTTGGCTAAGGTATGAGCCATTCTAATCTCTGATCTTGCTTGTATTTACTTATAGAACCATTTGCATCTCTCTTTCAGCCCCAGTATGTTGATGGCCTCCTTAAACCTAGACATAGGAAACTTTCCTTTACAACACATACCCCATGGGGCTTGCAGATGTTGTAACACAAGGATGATATCAGTTTACCATGGGGATGATAGAAAATGATTAGCTACTCGGGTAACTGGATGTCCCTAAGGATTTTTCTCTTCTTCTAACAATTCAACAATTATGTGTAGGCTAAGAGCATCGCAGTTGGATTGGGCCATAAGCTTGGCAAGTACTTGGCCTTTAATACTCTTTGTGGGCTTAATTTCCAATTCATATTCGAGCAGGACTGCTATCCACTTTCGATTTTGTCCCTCAATATCTGCTTGAGTCAGAATATCCTTTACAATGATGGTGCGTACATGGGCAATGATATGGCAATGTAGTATGTACACTCGGAAATGCTTTAAGTCCTACACCAGAGCATAAGCCTGCTTATTCAGGACATTATACTTCAGGGGATCATCTCTCAAGGTCTTGCTATAAAAATAAATGGTATGATTGTGTCCCTCATGATTCTTCTGTAGCAATAGCCCTGCCATTGTGTGCTCCGAGGAAAATGAAAATATGAGGAAGTATTTAGAAAAATCAGGCCTTGCAAGTACAGGTGGTTTAGAGATATCCGTCTTTATGTCTTCAAAGGATTGTTTGTATTTTGGATTCCACTTGATCTCTTTATCCTTTCACAACATGTCGTTTATATCTCACTATTTCAACAAAGGAAACAATAAATCTTCTCAAAAATTTGCCTTCCCCAAGAAGGATTGAACCTCAACTTTATTCTAAAGGAGCTCAATTTTGTTGATTGCCTCAACCCTCTTTGGATATATCTTGATGCCTTCTTGAGATATTATATGCCCCAACATCTTCCCTTCTTTCATATAAAAGAATGAATTTTTCGGATTCAGGGAGATTCTAAACATTCTCAATAGGTGTGCGACATGTTCTTCATCAGATTTGGAAAAAAATAGTGATCTCGTCCATATAGATGACCATAATTTTGTTCATTTCATTAGAGAAATCTATGTCCATGGCCCACTAGAAGGTCACTCCTACATTCATGATCCCAAATGGAATTTTAGCATACTTGAAAGTTCCCAGGGTGTGGTGAAAGTTGTCTTCTCCTTATCCTTCGGGTGCACCACAATATCATTATAACCTAAGAAGCCATGCAAGGTGGACATCCTTTGGGAACCCACTACCTTTTGCAAGATATGGTCCATTTTAGGGAGGGTGTAATGGTTCTTCAAATAATAGGGACCAGATTTTCCACCCAGCGTGAGAATACAAGGGCCACAATGATTTTGGCCTCAAATAAATTCTTGATATATTTTTCTTTCAGGGACATCAGCTTGGATTTCATCCTTCTCAACTTTTTCTTGAAAGGAATCTCATCATTTTTTATTGATATAGTATGCTCTATTATGCTTGTGTCATACGCCTTGAGATCATTGTAGCTTCAAGAAAAAATATACGAGTATTCTGTCATCAATGAGATGTATTTTTTATTGGCCTCTGATGAGAGGTTTCTTGATATTTTGATGACCATGGGGTGATCAACTGTCCTAATATTTACATCTTCCATGTCTTCACAACTTGGTACAAGTTGGGGTTCCTTTGCAACATCATTAGAATCAAAAATATTTTCTAAAGGAACTAGGCCTCTGGGGATTGAGTTACCTTTTAGATGGAGTATTTCCTTGCCATAGAGATTGTTCACATATTTCTATTGTCCATCAAACTCCTGCACTTATGGATCCCAAGCTTCCTCAGCTTTGAAAACCTCAGTAGGTTTGGCAAGTAATACAATCTCGACCTGCAGTATGTATCCTGAAGTGCCATCCTGGCTTGACAAGGATTCCTAGGAGAGATCATTTTCATCAATATTCAAACCATCGAACTCCCCGATGAGAGTGATAAAGTTCTGAATCTATTTGTAATCTTTGAAAACTTTCCAACTCTTGACGTTATATAGGATAGAGGGTCTATGTTTAAACTCAACTTCATAATTCCCATAGGGATGCATGGGGACCTTGAAAATCAGAGTAGAAGTGGCCAGGGAATCAGCTATACAATTTTGTAATATGGGGATCAGATTAAAATTGCATTCTTCAAGACATTCTATGAGGTCCTGGGAAGCATTTATGTAACTTCTCATCCTGATATGTATTTCCTGATACTCAACTGTCATTTTTTTAATCACTAGCTCAAAATCCCCATGTAACTACCCTCCTGAGTTGAAAATACTCCTGGATCTAAATGGATAACACCATAGATTCATACTCTACCTCATTATTTGTACAATTGAAAGCAATTTTGTATGAATAATTCAAATATCTCCCTCTTGGGGTCTTACCTACACACCATCTCCTACCCCTTCTCTACATGTTTCCTTGTCAAAGCTCACATCCCACACTCCCTCCAGTTCTTCCTGGGTAGGAACAAATGCAACATTCCATGAACTAGAAATGTCTTCATCACCTTATGTGAATAAAATAACAGAGACCATTTCTGTGTCCAGTGAATATATGGGGTGATTGCGTGGCGTCTCAGCGCTGGTCACGATGTATGCCAATTTTTTTTCTCTGAAGAGCCTTCTCTATACCATGAAGACAAGGATAGTGGCATATGACATGTCCATTTGGAGGGAACCTTTGAGTTTAGCTACCCAATATCTTGAAAACAACATTCTAAACTTCGGAGGGATGTCATCCACAACTACATCCATGACAAGGGTTTTGGCTGGGGTCTGCGCTAAAGAAATGACTAAGTCCTTGATTAACCCCAGGCACTTGAATTTATTAGAATCAAAAGAGAAGAGATATTTGTAGGGTCTGGTCACTTCTAATCCCAGTTCTTCCATGATTCTTCTGGGTATCATATTGTGAGAGGCTCTTGAATCAAGCATGGTGTTGTGCAGGATGGAATTATGGATGTTCAGGATGACATAGAAATGGGGACTTCTTCATCTGAAGGCTCATCTACATGGGGTCCAAATAGGATGGTGGGCCTATCATCGCGAACATTCAAGGAATGTAATATGGAAGAGATTTCCAGTGGGGGATGTAATATTGTGGAAATTATGGAGTGTTATTCAGAGGTTTTCAATAATTCAATAAGAGGGACAGATATTTTTATCTTAGAAATTTCAGCCTCCAGGATGAAAGAGGTTTTTCCTTGATCAACACTTCTTGGATTATATTCTCTTATTTCCTTCCCTTTAGGATCTGGCACATTTTTGGAGCCCTCCTTGGAGGGTGTGTCACATTTAGTCTTGCTGGCAGAGAGACCTTGTTTCCTACATATTTATTTCTCACGATAGGGACATCTTTGTTTCCCAGGCTAATCGGTCTCCATGCACCCAAGAAAATAAGTTTATATCCTATTTTGAAGTTCGTTGTTTCATCTAGGGGAACCTCTCCCCTTTCAAGACAAGCATGGTTGTGTTCCTCTTTGATCAGAAAGGTGATGGATGATTCATTATCCAATTAATGGATTTCACCTTTAGTTTGATTTTCACTATCCCGATCCACATAATTTTCTTGAAATGGAGGCCTAACAGGTGGATTGGGAGGGTTTCATTGGTCTCTCTACTTGTTATGGAGAATTTATGTCCTTTTGGCATTTTGATTCCTATTCTGCTACTCTTGATTTTCCCTAGGAGGAGGTCTACCATCTGTAGAGAGTCTATCCGTCATCCTCTTCATGGTTTTCTGTATCGTTTCTATTCTACCCTCTTGTGAGCTATAGGTAGAGGAATGTTCAGGCTCTTTATCTTTTCTTGTATATCCTCTTTCTCCTTCCTCTCTTATCCATTCTACCCCATCTCTTCTCCATTCTCCCTCATCTATTCTCTGCTCTCCCTAATCCCTTTTCTTCTTTCTTGCATAAGTCAGGTTTACCTCCACCTCTATGGAATATTCACTACAACAAAAACCTATGATTAGTGTCTCTTTTAGCTTCCTTTTTAGTGTCCACTATCAAAATTAGTGTATTTTCCATCATTTTTTGGAAAAACTAGACGCTTTTCCATGGGATGGAGCTTTTAATGGCGTTATTTGTGTCCCTTTTTACAATTTGGCGCTATTTGGGACACTAATTAGTGTCCCAAATATCATCCCAATTAGCATCCCAAGTAGCGTCCCAAGTAGCATACCAATTAGCATCCCATTTAGCATCCCAATTAGCATCCCAAGTTAAAATTTGGCGCTATTTTGGATGAATCATTAGTGTCCCAATTAGCATCCCAATTAACATCCAAATTTTCATCCCATGTAGCATCCCAATTAGCATCCAAATTAGCATCCAAATTGTCGTCCCACGTGCATCCAAATTATTGTCCCAATTTAAAAGTTGGCACTATTTTGGATGATAATTAGCATATCAATTAACATCCCAATTAGCATCCAAAAAAGCATCCCATATAACGCCCAAAATAGCCTCCAAAAAAACATCTGGAATAGCACTAGGAAATTCCCTAGGTTTACAGGTAGGAATTGTGTTTGGAAAACGTCTGACATAACATCATATTTATCAATGTCAATGTTAGTGTCGTTGTCAATGATCATGATTTATGTGATAGTACTTTTGGATCTTGATTTAAAATAGTGGCACCTAAATGATCATAATCATGGAACTTTTGGATATTGATTAATCCTTATGAGGGGTAAATTACCTTAATGTCACCTAAAATGCTCTAATGGCATTTGAGTGTCCCCAACACATTTTATAGACCCTAATGGAATTTGATTGGCCCTAACAACATGACCATGATGCATTATGATAATTATGATGGTGTATGGATATGATTTGATAAGTATAAGACTATATCATCCATTCCTATGAGGTAGTAGGGTTCCTTGCTTAGTATTATTGCAATTATATTGATGATGAATACAACGATGACAATTGTGAATCGTGAATTGTCCAACATAGTAAACCATAAAACATGAATGAAATATTTGATGGAGGACATGATATGTCATACATTGTTATGCATTTCCATATCAATTGCATCTCATCAATAAACGACGCTAGATAAACATCCATTTTTTTCACTTGGCATTTTCCTGGAATAATGAGACTTAGCATAAGGTGCTCCTTTCTAACACTCATCCATGGGGGAATATTGTATACTATCAATCCAACTATCCAAACAGTGTAAATTGGGCTTAGGAATGAGAAAGGGCACACTCCATCAATTGCAATGCCTAACCTAATACTATGTGGTTCATATTTGAATTTTCTTGGGCATTTATCTTCTATGTGTTTCATTGCTTTGGAGTCTACTGGAATTCGCATGAATCCATATTTACTTCTATTTGGAACTGTAGCACTTTGTAGATATGTGCGATATCTCTTATGCTTGCATACAGGACATTCTTGATGGTGTTTGTAGTTGTCTCTGTATAAAATGCAATCATTCTCACATGCATGAATTTGGTTATATTCAATCCCCAACTGTATCAATAATTGACGTGATTCTCTGTAAGTTGACGACCACACATTATCTTCAGGGAATATTTTATCTTTTAGTGCCTTGTAAGGTTGTCATACACCCAATAAATTAAATATTTCAATTCCATAGAATATATTGTTTAAGGAGAAAACACATAAATGAAAATGAAGTTAATAGATATATACAAGTTAGTAACAACAATTGACTATGCAACTCCACAAAGATAATTCAACTCACCTTAGAAGGGTGGTGAAACTCTTGTCAGACCAACCAAACAATGACTTGATTTCAAGTAATATTAGTGTGCAACTTAGTTTTGATGAAATATTGAAACCATTTTAGTGATAAGAATAAAATAGCATACAAATCAATATAAACTCTCTCTCTCTCTCTCTCTATCAAACACACACATTAGAGCATACTTTTATTCATTCATTCATAAACAAAATTTAGAATTCATAACATAAACAAAAATTTTGAATTCTTAGTTTAAAAAACAAGCCACACTCATTTATTATTTTTTGGCTTTCTTCCCTTAGGAATATCCCTAGGGAGGCCTTCCTCTTCTCTCCTCTTTCATGCAGGAGTACATTTTATAAAGGGGTAGTTAATCAAAAACTCATATTCAATGGTGAGGTCTGTAATAGCCTCAACCATTATAAATCTTTCAACCTGTGTTTCCATATCTCCCTCTTTATCATTTATAACCTCAACAAACTGACAATTTGGTCTTATAGTAGGGTCCTTTCCCTTACTACTATTTATAAATCCTGCAATATTTTTATGTGTGTATGCACGACCATCTATATACAAGAGATTGCCTCTATTCACTTTGCTACCTCTTTCCATCTGCAGATGATGTGTATACATATTTGAATTTAGACCATATGCAGACATACTATGCTTGTATTCCACTAGCATCCTCCATTGTGTTACCACCTAAGTTATACTTAGTGGTTTTTTATCAAGAGAGCCTGGTGAACCAAACATGCTTAACTTGTTTGGACTTCAGAAGGCCTGTGGAAGTACTTCTGGGAAGTGCTTGTTGTACTACATCACATGTTCATACCCCATGGGGGAGTTGTAATAAATGTTCTAGCATGATAGTGTCTGTAAAAGACTTAGTCTCTTAGACTTTATTTGTCAATTCGATCATCCCATGGTGTTTTTTTCCCTTGGTTATTATTGGTTGTTGAATAAACGACTGATAATTTCTGAGTTTTTCACTCCATACCTCCAAAGTTGGGGTGGTCGGCTTGGAATTTAAACCTATTGAGGTTATTAGAGTCTATGTGTCAATGTATAAGCATGCTAGACATCATGATCGAGTCATATGAACATGTCTAAGTCCCCCTAGGTGTTTTCCCTTGTTTATTATTGGTTGTTGAATAAACGACTGAGTTTTTCTGAGTTTTTCACTCCATACCTCCAAAGTTGGGGTGGTTGGCTTGGAATTTAGGCCTATTGAGGTTATTAGAGTCTATGTGTCAATGTATAAGCATGCTAGACATCATGATCGAGTCATATGAACATGTCTAAGTCCCCCTAGGTGTTTTTCAATTTTTCAATTTTATAGTTTTTTCAGTGTTTTTTATTAAAAATTTAATTTTTCCAAAACTTATGCTATTTTTTAATAGTTTAATTGGAAAAATTGATTTTGCAATAAAAGTGGGACAAATAATCAGTTTCAGTCATGTAGGTGCTCATTTTCAAACTAAGAGCACCATGTAAACCCATGGACCCACTATTTCCTAGTTTTGAGTTATTTTCCATCACTCAGGTCAGAAATCCCCAAAAATCAATTATTGATTATTTTAATTAATAAATTGATGAATAATGGAGCAAATCCAAACTCATAAATAAGTGGATTCTCATCTGATTTGATTGAAATCAGTCAGATCTGAAGCAGATTGACTGGATCTGACAAATCCTTGACTGAAGGAGGTGATCAAATCAGATCTAGAGTTGATATTCAGCTGTCTTCATGGGGAATTGTACCCTCTCTTTCTCCTTCACACATGTGGACTCTCCTAGATGCTCTGTGGACTGATGTGTCGGTGTATGGGTTGATGTGTCAGCTCAATCAAGCCCCTGGTTGACAAGTAGGCTCAATTCAGCTTCAGTTCTACATTGATGGACTCTCCATCAGCTGATTTCATCTGATTCCATGAGGAATTGCGCCCCCCTGGGCTGGATGTCTTGTATTTTGTATATATCCAAGCATAACCTCCTCTTCCAAGCTAGTTAGAACCGGGATTGAGGTGCTGCTGCTATTGTACTTTTGTTATTGTTCATTTGAAATAAAGAGAAGCTTTGGAGGAAAGACGGTGTTGTGCCATTGTATGTGTGGATGATGATTGCCATTATTTTACTGAGGTAACCTATATCTATGTTCATGATTTGCTAATTGCTTGTACATCCGTCGTTAAGATTGATAATAAGCTTATTATAATCTTGATAGGAAAGGTGCTTTTCAATAAGTTTATTGGCCATCTCTTTCCTTTGATGCATGTTTAGAGATCTAGATTCAACATGTCCTATAAGCTTATATGCATGTTATTTTGAATCTCTGTGTATGTACTAATCGGATCGCACAAGTTTTTCGGCAAGTTTCTTGATTTCAGCTGAGCTGCAGGTTCCTACATTAGAGAGGATGCTGATTTAATTTTCTTCTTCACTCTCTCCAAAACCTTCCAAATGAAATAGTCCCTCAACATTCCACTTGAAATCTCCACTGTGGATATTCAAGGAAACCATCATTTCTCTCCTCCTCTTCCTCCCTCATGATCAACTCTTTTACCCGGTTACTTTGTTCATAGCTTTGATTTTGTTTAGATCTATCACCTTAAAATTAATTTCAACATAGGTATATCCTCTCAAATCCCATAGTCTAGATCTTTCTCTTAAAAGGTTTCATAAGATTTCTAGATCTAGCTTTAGGGAAATCATCCTTTTTTGCATGTAATTTTAAAGAAAAATTGTAGCTTGCATGCATTTGATTTCTGTTTGCTGTACATTAAAATTTCATATTCTGCAATAAAATTGCACATATTATTGGCTGCCAAAAAGGCAAGCCAAGATCCCAAGGAAAGCCTGCCTTCCTTGGTTCCTGTTTTCCCTTTTTAACTAGTTTTCAGCTTACCTTTTTTGGTTAAAAGTGAGCTGAACTGAAGGTACTTTCAGAGTGCTTTTGGGAATATTTCAGTCTGATATGCTTGCTTTTTTTTATCAGGTTTGACAGAAATGAAAAGAATCTGCTGTTTGGAGGTGGCCTCAGGAGCGTTCAAATCCCCCCAGGGGTCTCCCGTTTGACTAAAACCTTTAATTTTTGCACTTTGTAAGCTCTTGATTTCATTCCATATAAGGATCAAGAGGAATTATATCAGTTTTATAATATTGTAACCACTGTTAATAAAAATATTTTTTTGAATAGGCTCTTTCGAGCCCATTCCCCATCCCCCCTGGGGGGATTTGCGTTGGTGTCCTTTTCGTTGCTTTTTTCTCATTTCTTTTCAAAATAGTATTGATATAATCTACAGGGTAGTATAATTTATTTCATTATTAATTTCATATTCCATATTTTATATTTCAAAGTAATCGTAATACTTACCCTACGACTTCCCGATTGACCCGAAAGGGGAAAGAGATTCATGGTAGGAATAATTAGGAAACTAGAATTGTGTATCTGTTTTCTTTTTCCTATCATTTTTTTTTCAGCTATTATAAAATTAATCCCTCCTCGATTCCCTGATTGAGATCCACTTGGATCAAAATAGGTTCCTGGATGGTTTTCTTTTAAACAAGAACACCCATTGAAAATTTATTAAAATTGACAAGAATCCGGTGTGTATGCTATACACTTGGATGTAGTTCATTCGATCAGTCAATCTGTATCAAAATCACTTGAGTGACTAGTATAATTAGGACTCACTCTCCCAAATTAACAAACCAACAGATGAAAATCGAACACCTAGATCAAACCATCACGGTGGAAAAATACCCAAAGGAAGTGGTAACTTATGAAAAGTGACCTTAGGGCACTGATATCTATCACACTCTAACTGGTGCGTTATGAACAATAGCCCTAGAGACTCCATTCAGCCCACATATTCCTTGCGAGTAGCCATGAAGGTTTAGTTTTGGACATACTCCAGGTACTCTTAGGTATATCTAGAGTCCCCTCTTCGCCTAATTGTAATCAACTCACACCTCAAATTTAACTTAAAACATACCAAGAGGAAATCACAAAAAATTCACTCCAAGCACATGCAAGTACATTGATCTTATTTTTTGACTCCATTCTAAGGCACTGGTTATTTTCTTGCTTTATATATATATATATATTGTGTCTTAGCATTGTGCTTTTGTGTGTTCATTTTTGTATCTTGCCATCTTTGATTGTCTATAGTTAAATATCAAACTCCTAAGTAACTCATTCAGTTTAACATCACCTTACTAAGTAAATTGTCCTTAGTAACATAATATGGTCTACCCCCTTTGGCTTCATCAGGAGTTGAGCCTAAACGGAGGAGTCAAGAACAGGGTGACAGCCTTGACTCGAGACTTGCCCCCAAGGACACATCAAGTGGCTTGAAGATTTCTACCACGTGACCCAGGTGTGTGAAAGGTGGCAACACATTGACCACTTGAATATGATGGCCCATAATATGGCATTAATTGCCTATTGCTTTGTTGTGATTTTTTTATATGTTTCGATCCCACATGGACATTTTTGACAATAAAGAGGCCCAAATTCGCTCCATGAATATTGGATAGGCATATCATGTAGCTGTATCCCCAGAATTGAAACACCTCATATGCAACAAGTAGTTATTGGTCACTAGGCCAAGCACAATATAATTCTCGATCAAATGTTTCTTTGTAAATTGATCTCAACTCCAAGGGCAATTCATCATCTCTATCACATTCATTCTCATATGGTTTGTACTCCACCTTTCCCTTCTCCTGAAGTAGTTTATGCATCTTTAAACTTGTTCTTGTTCTCTTACTCATTTTCATGACTTCCTCATCTTCTGAGTTGTTATATGTGCAAATGGAATTGTTATATGTATCTGTTGATTGAAATTCATCACCCTCTAAGCTAGAAGTAGGTGACCTTGGAAAATTTAAACCACGAACCATCTCTTGTAGGTATTTAATAACAAAAAATATTAATTTTTGAAATTAAATATTCAAAATGTGACTATATTATTTATACATGTGTCTTATGTAAAATATGAGGATGGGCTTACCACAATTCCTATTGGATCCGAATCAATTGTAGGAGGCATAGTACCAACTTGAAGATCATCATTTATGTAATGTCTTTGTACAATACCATGTTTGAATTCTTTCTTTCCATGACATTCATAACATCCACATACAATAATTTTCTCAAAATATTCATCCCATGTAGAATAATCATTACCAACCTCTTGTTCAGTGTGTTGTGATTCTATCGTATCTATATAATCCATTGTCATATCTTTTTCCACCCACTGTCCTCTACGTGATTTAACAGTAGGAGGTCAACGTCTACATACACTTTGTTGTTGCTCCCTAGCAGACTGCATCAACTTTTCATTTTCTCCAATTAAAGTAACAACCTAAAAAAATCAACAACATGCATTAATTATTTATTTCCATGAAATAAAAAAGCCTCTGCATAAAAAAGTATCAAAGTTCTCATCACATGTAATATCACCAAGACAAACCTCATGTTCACTGCACTCATTTCCTAGTGTATATGTTGAATCAAATGTCATATCCTCTTCCACCCACTTTGTATTGTGACATCTTTTAATAATACAAGCTTCACCTCCACTTATATTAGTTGTATCTTGGACATTAAATAATCGACCACATGCACCATTTGTTGAAAATATTGAATAATAAATTGAATAATGTAAAATTTTTATGAAAAAAGATTGGACAAAGCACTAAATTATGATATTTAATAACTCAATGTGATATTTTTGTACTTTGTTTCATACATCATGTCTTACGTCATCCTTTGAAATATTTCGATCCATTTCCAATGCCTTTTTTGATTCCTGTATAATAATATGACACAAAATTTAGTCCAATTTTTGATAAATAGAAAAAAGTAATACTATGCACCAGAGAAGAGATTTTGAATATGCCTTTAAACTTTAAATTCATAATAAATTTTAAATATAAATGTGTTGGCATGACATGTTTATATCATTTTTATATGATTTCATATATTTATCAGTTATAGTACCATATATGTTTTTTTTCTAAACAACCAAGGAGTTGGAATTAAGAGTGATGTCGAGTGGAATTTATGAAGGACGAATAATTGGGATGGTAATTCTTTGTAAGTAAAGTTATCATGCCCTGTTATCGTCCGCAGGGCCCTTGTAATGAGCCATCAGTGATCCCTCAGTTTGTTGGCTGGTCGATGAGAACCACATGGACAACAACTGACCGATGGGGTTGAAAGTTGTAATGAATTCGTCCATCAAAGGATTAACAGAGAGTAGCAGTAGTACCATTGATATTCCTTCTTCTTGCTGCAAACACCATTACCATTTACAGTGAAATGGTATCGATCATTATTTCAACATCTGTATTGTTACTCTGCAATTACCAGAGCAATGAGCTTGGTTGTTCTACAACAGACGTGCTATGGGGATTACAGGCATGCGAATTTCAATTGTAATGATATTTATGATAGAATACGCTTTCTCTGAGGTGGCTATCAGGGAAGGACTGATGGTGGTGGTGGCGTAGTTGTGCTTCGTGGGTCCTTTACTTATGGCTACATCTGGTGAGGTTCCCCATCCAAACTCATATCTACATGCTGAAATTTCCCTTGGATGGATTGCTCCGAAGGAAAACTCATGGAAAATTTCTTTAACAGATCTACTTCAAACCTATAAATTTGTTGAAAATACATAAATGTAATTAGTTACTATGTTCGTGGAGAATGAAGGATAACAAATACTGTAGACTTGGCTTCATGTGCAGAAATTTACCAGCCATTTTGGTTATATTATAATTTAGTTATGGAACTTGCATTTGATCCAACTATACCAATTGGATTAAATCAATGTGATTATTTCTTAGATGCAAATACAGTACCGTCTGGTTCACTTCCAAGTAGCTAGATATTTGCAGTGAGATAGGAATGCAAATAATTAGTTTGACAATTTTGGTGAAACATGCATAAGAGGAAGCTTATTTATTCATGTAACACAACTCTGGAAGACAAAAATTTCAAAATTCCTTTCATTTGGGAGTGTGGCTTTTCCAGATCTCTTTGGAAGGACAGCTCATCATGCTGCTCTGTCTCATCTTTCCACCCTCTGCACTGGAGCACAATATTTCTCGTAGACTTGTCTTCATTTGCAGAAATTTACCTGCCCTTCTTTTCATATTAATAATTATGTCTTGGATATGGCATTTTTACCCAACTACACTAATTGAATTAAATCACTGTGATACTTTCTTAGATGCAATGTACTATAACCTGGTGCACTCAGATAACATGACTCTTAACCATTCAATTTATCATAAAAATATACTTGCACATAGGTGGATACTTTCAATGAGATAAGAATAGAAAAAATAATTTAACAATATTGGTGAAACATGCACAAGAGGAAGTTTATCCATCAACCCATGGAACACAGCTTTGGAAGACAAAAATCCTATATGGTCACTTGCTACATTCAAAATTTCCCTTTCATTTGGGAGTGTGGTTTTACTAGGTCTCCTTAGAAGAACAGCTTATCACTCTGCTCTGTCTTGTTTTTCCACCCTCTGCACTGGAGTGTAATCCTTCTTGTAGAGTTGACTTTTTGTGCAGAAATTTCCTAGTCCTTCTGGTTGTATTACTCATTCTGTCCTGAAGTAGGAAATTTTAACCAACTACACCAATTGAATCAAATCAATGTTGATATTTTCTAGATTAAAATTTTTAATATAGTATTACATGGTTAACTCAGTGAACAGTGCAAGTCCTTAACCATTCCTTTTATTAGAGAAGGCTATTTACAATTAGTTGGATACTTTCAGTGAGATAAGAGTGCAAATGAATGATTTGATAGTTTTGGTGAAATATGCACAAGAGGAGGCTTACCCATTAACCCATGGAATGCTGCTTTGGAAGAAAAAACTTTCATGTGGACAATTGCTGCCTTGAAAACTCCCCTTTGGCTTTATTTTGGGAGTGTGCTTTTGTCAGATCTCTTTGTAAGGACAGCTTATTAGTTATTACAATGCTTTGTCTTGTTTTTGCACCCTCTACACTGGATGTAATGATGTAATCCTTCTTCTGAGTTGGATTCATGTGCAGAAATTTCTCAACCCATCTGGTCATATTACTAATCCTGCACCTGAGTAGGCATTTTTATCCAAGAACACCCAATTGAATTAAATCACTCAGCGAATAGTGCAATTCCTTAACCATTCCATTTATCATAAAAAATACTTTCAGCGAGACAAGAATGCAAATAGATAATTGGACAACTTTGGTGAAACATGCACTAGAGGAAAAGCTTGGTTGTCATTTGGCAGACCCTTGTTGTCTTGACCAATGGAGAACTCCATTCCAGGTTGTATTTATCTTGCCACATCAATCATTATTCTGTAAAGGTTCCCAAAGTTTTTGAATTGAAAACTTTTATGAGATCATCCTCAATTCAAATCCTCAATTTCTTCATATTGTGGGCACCCCACTTCCCCTTCCCTCCCTTCTTTGTTCTATCTTATTTTGACAAGCTGTTTCTGTGAGAAGTCATTTTACTGCCATCCTAAGAATACTTACAAAATGTTATGTCACAAACCCTACATCACTCTTAAAATATTAAATTATAATGCACATATACACTTGGGCCAGTTTTGGTATGCAAATTACTACTTTGTATCTACTTCGGGAAACGCCATCTACACATTTCTAGCGTCTCCAATGCTCTTCTGTAATCACTCTTCTGACTAGTGTTGCCACATGGTTGGGTGGCTATACTTTTAGGGTTTTTTCTTCTTGTCTATCTTTCTAACTTTTGTTGTATGAAAAATATTTGTTCTTATCCAATTTTCATGTTGTACATCCACTTTATTGATACGCGGATTAATATAGATATACAACAAAAAGGATGAATACATGTATGCTCTTGTCTTGCAAGATTTGGAGTTCATAGCGCAAAATGAGTGGTTCCTAAAATTTGAATTGTCACTTCTTATATGAGATGCCATGTTGATGTCTTTCAGGCTTGATATGCATGTCTTCATACTCCTAGAAATATGAAATGTTTTTTTTTTTCCAAGGTACCGATTACTGTGAAATGCATCTCAAGGAGAAGTTAAAGACAAAGGTATATTTGAAAAGATCTAATCCTAACTTATCAGCATGTTGGTAATTTTGTGATGAAATTTTATGGTTCCCAATTATACAGCCTTAATGATATGTGAACAATTTGGTGCAAATACAAATAAGATGTTATATGAAATGCTATAGAATTGCTTAAAATACTGGTATTCGTTTTAAGAGTAAAATCCAAAGTTTTTTTTTAAGTCTATGTAGATCAAAAAGATAAATGGAAGGCTTTGTGAGTGCTTAAAAATGAACAATCACATGGCAAATTGTTTCTTTGATGAACTGCCTTTAGGATTTATTCAAGATTTTTTTTCTTGGAGCTACTTCAATGAACATTGGTTGGCACTGCAATGAACATACTTTTGTCAACTTCATTAAAGGACAGGTCTCTGGGGTATTTGTTATACCAAAGCAACTTGCAAATTGGTCATGGCCTCATCCCTTCTTGAACTCATTCCATACAGGCCAGGCAAATGCAGCAGGAGTGGATCCTTGGTGTTGGCTTGACACTGTCTACCTCACCGGTGAAACCAACTCCTCGTTGGCAATTTATAATATTCAAATTAAAAGTTAATTCACTACATTAAATTTAATTAAAAGTTTCTAGCAATTATGAGGTTGATTCACTACATTAAATTTATTAATAAACAACAGAAGTGATGTGTTTGAGCTTGAATAAATAAGCATTGAAATGTAGGTTTGGAAATAGATGAAAAAGAAAAGGAGCTAGTTGTTTATACTGGGTAGATAAAATGATAATTCAATGAAACCAATCACTAATAATATGTTTTATAATGCAAGTATTAAGTGATTGCATTAATTTGATATTTCTATTACATATTCTTCCCCGTTAATATCATTACATTTCTTGTTGTCTTAGGCTAATGGGGTAGATGATTAAATTTAGGACACTTTTTTGTTCTCCTCCCCTTGTAGCAGCTACACCTTTCTGGCTCTCCTTCACTTTCTAGGGGTTTCCTTCTTGGGATAACTTGCTTGTAGGCCTATGCTTATCTCATTGCATTTTATATTGCTTTGGTACTCATTTTTAACTTCCTCTTATTTTAGAGGCGCTTTTTGCTTGCTTTTACCCCTCTTTTACTCAACTCTTTATTGCTGGTTGTAATCACTAGCCACTTTGACCTTTTTTGGTATTTAGTCGACATTAATACAAATTTCAATTTTGTTTCATTTAATATGTTTGAGTACATTTGTATTGGGGATGCTCTAAAAATAACTTGAAGTACTTGAAGGTAAGAATAAATTTTATTGTTCCTACCTCAACAAGTGACTGAAGTGGCTTCCCTTTAACAGAAACGAGTGGCATTTTCATTGATATATAAAAGTTGTGGCTGAAATGGTCAGCAATAAGAAGTACATAATGTTTAAAGGATTCAAAATATTTTAATATAATAAGGAAAAAACTGCCAGTTCCGATTCAAGACAAACACCTACAGACTGACCATTCTTGCATCTTGTTCCAGCCCTCTTCATGCCCCTCTGCTATCTACTGCACTGCCAAATCCTCCATGCATCCCCATCCATAACAGATCTAATGAAGTCTAAGGATCTGTTCACCATGGACTGAGAGCTTTCTAGTGAATATTTCAAGTATTGTGTGATAATGCATATAAACTGCAGAGACCAATTTGCACATTTGTCTATTCTGGGCTTAAGTTTGTGCTTCTAGGTCTTGATATTGAGCCTGCTGGGTATCTATTAGTGTTATTGGAACCTATCTAGTTTAGGCAAAGCTGGCTAGTCTGACCAGTTTAGAGGGTTTCCTGGTCTGGTCTAGTGCCTAAAATGCCTGGACCATGTTTTTGACTCAAAATTTTTTTCCTATCGCCTTCAATAACTTAGTGAAAGATTCGCTACAAGATTACAACATTATATAATAAAATGAAAGATTCACCAAGATTTTACAACATTATATAATAAAATGAAACATTTGCTAGGATTTTACAACATTGTATAATAAAATGAAAGATTCACCAAAATTTATATATATACATATTATATTATTGATAAAATTGCCTTCAAATTTTCCTATATATCGGAGAGATTCGCCCATTTTTTATACATATAAATCTACGGGGGTTTCTTAAAATCATCCCTGTTGTTAGTATGACTACAAATCCATTAGCTGTGAGACTTTATGATAATTAAGGAAGTCACTTGAAAGGATTACATATAGGCATAGGGGTTGGTTTACATTTATGATGATCCCTATAATGTCTTTGGATAAGATGATGTGTACAAACATTACTTTTCTTGATATCTACAGAATTCAAGAGAGATTGAATCGTTCAACCTCTTATAAAGAGGCCTAAAGGAGAATTGCTCTTACCTTATTGAACATAAACAATAGTTAACTAAAGGGAAAGGACTCTCTAGTGTTTAAATGAAGAGAAAATCAAGAGGCCATTTTATGTTCTGGAGATTTTATGCAAAGCCGAATGTAGGTAGCTTTGCAGATTTTAAAAGACATAAAATGTTGTAAATATGTACTACTCAGTGTCCATTTTAGGTGCAGTTTTGACGTGAGAAAATACATAGGTACAACAAGTTTAGCATATGTGTTATGTAGTTCTCTTCATGGTGCGTATAATACTTCTTTGGTTTATATTAGAGTACAGTATTGAGAATAGCACTATAATACTTAGTATTAGGAGGAATGATAACCATTATTTTCTTGGGGGGGATTTAATGGAGAAACTAAAAAACTATTCCCTTAGTTTATGTATAGGCCCGGGAGGGTTTATAAATGTCGTGCTTCATGTCAAGCTCCTTTGATACTCTTTATTTTCAGCTTCCTATTGTTTGGAAAAATGATAGTTGAGAATTATTATTCCAATGGACATCTTTTTTGATATCCGTTGTATTTTTCTTATTCATTTCCTTTTGATTTGAGTGGGGATTTACTATTTTGCACCTATTGTTAATTATAGGATTTGTTAGATTGTGTTGATTTTTACTCTATTTAATATGATTACCTTATGCAGATATAAATACTAAAACAATAGAATAATGGATGCTTCATCTCCAGATGGGAGTTCATATTGTCAAGGAAGAAGCAATGGCAATAATAAATTAGGAACAGATACATCGAACAAAGGAACATGTGAGCCACTTCAGGAGAGACAAGTAATTTTAATTTTTATCAAGATTTTTCTTTGTGATATGCATACTATTTATTTTTTAGCAATTGCCTATAATTTTTGTTTGTTAATTCATCCTTTTGTACTTTTCCTGAGGTTTGTATGTAGAGATGTTACACCTCCTATATTCTATTTGAATTCCTTAAATAGTTGCTAAATAAATATTATCTAAATTTACATTCTGTTCTGAAATTCATTTCAGTTGAAATGCTTGGAATATTTTTATGTCCAAGCTGATTGTTGTTCTAACTTCTAAGCATGATTATCTCTAGTGTCTAGACAGTTTATTATAGATCTATTTTTACAGCTCACATTCTCTATTTTGGTTCTGTGACAATATTCTCCTGGAAGATCATTTGTTGGTGGCTATTTTATATTTTACAGGGTGCAATTAATTTGCTCATGGCTGTATACAAGAAATAATTCAGTGAAATGGGTGGTTATTTGATAGATGCACGTGAGTTATTATGACACTGATTGCATTTATTATATAATTTTTGTTGGAAAATATTATGTTGACCGAAGGACTTCACTATATGTTACTAGATATTGTGATATTTTCACTTTGGTCTTCTAAATCTTGCAATATGAAGTTGTGTGGCCTTTGAAATTTTAATTATCACTTGAATCGCAAGATCTCATGTCCCCAGATTGATGGAAATGATACTGAGTTCATCTTGACCAACTTTATCCAATTGCTGGCATTAAAGCTGTATAATGTTTTCTCTTTCTGAAATTTCAAATGCACATGGATTTTTATAAAGGCTATATAGGATGTCTCCTGTGTCTGGAATTACTAAACATTGACTGAAAGGGTGTTAACTGGTTTGGATATAGCTAGCATTTCCAGCTAAGCTGATATCACACTAAAATGCAGAACATTTTATCATGCAGGTAATATTGGAGAGGGTGGATCATTTTATTCAGGCTGTTGGAACATGAGGAGAGTATTTTTCAAAAGTGATCTCATATTCGCGAGGTACACATTTAGTTTATATGAAATTATGAAAACCTTTGTCAGTTGTACGTATTTGGGCCTTATTTTGAAAAAAACATAGCTATACAGTTTTTAACTATTCAATAACCCCCACTGAGGATAACACCCTTCCATTGGGCCAAGCTGTGAGCTTAAGAACATTTTGAATAGGAACTCTATGCCATATGAAAAATGGAAAATGGGTCAATACCTATTTTTGCAAAGCATTTTATTAGGAAATACATCAAGCCAAGGGAAATACTTTGTTAAAACTCAAGAAATATTAGGAAATACATGTATTTTACATGCTCACACATATTTTACATGTTTTTTTATATATGCATATCCAACCATATTGTATCCAATTTGTTCTCATATATGTACATATATCTATCTATATCTTGGTAACTTTAGCTTCTCACTGATAACTAGATGAATTATAATAGTTGACTTCTATTAAGTATTTGATTACTAGCAATATATTAGGTCAGACTAACCTGAGTTTCTTGTTGGTTTTTCTTAAACTTTATGCTCATTTCCTTTATATCCAAATGAGGGCATACAATATGCTCTATAGGATGAAATGATTGTTACTACATTTTTTTTTATGGGAATGACCCATCTCCTGAAGGATACAACCCGAAAAAGTTCCCAGAAAATGACAAGAAATGGACACCAACAAACTGTTCCTAGGGAGTTCTTGGAATGGTCAGTATTTTAGAAATGTTACTAGTCTTTTCTCTAAACTTTGTTTTTGATCCCTTTGATCCCTTCATCATAATGAGTACCATTATACACTCGATGTATTTCAGCCACATTACTCTTTTGTACTCACCACTATTTATGTTTAGGAAGATATTGTAGATTCTCAGTGTATGTTGTTTCCACTTAAAATTCCTTCCATAATACATTCAACCCCCACCCCCCAACATATTTAGTGAGTGGTCTATTCCTTCTGCACCTTACAAATCTTTAAAGACATTGGAATTAAGTTTCCTTATAGCAATTCCAATGCAATGATATAAAATATGTTTCAAGGCACACTCTCTTTGTTTTCACTCTTATTTCCCCACTCCGTTAGAACTGATCTTATGCAGGTAACTATGTTGGTACATAAGTTATAACTTATTTTGTGTGTAATCACATGCATCTAGGACCAATAGTAGAATTGGCTATCTACTAGAATAAGGTGCAAGATATTACATGTTTGTAACCAGGCTGTCATAATTTGGCTGCTAGCTAGACCGGTGTAACATTGTGTTTTTTCTGGTCATGTGCATGCACTAATGTGTATTGCTAATCACATGGCTTATTAGGTCCTGATATAACTAGAATGACCAAGCTACATGATTTTAGGTAACCAAATTGGTACTATTACACTGTGATTTTCTGATACATGCAACACTGTTGATGTTGATGAGTGTCCTTTCTAGTATTACAAAAGCCTCTTTCTCTGTTGCCTTGTTTGACCATTAGATACTCAAAGTTGTGTATTGATCCTTTTTACCATTATAGAGGACTCTGTAAGTTAGGTTTTCAAATTATTAAAGGGTTCTAGCTCAATGGAAGAGCGCCTTCCTTACAAGCATAAGGTTGGTGGTTCAATTCCTCCATGCCCTAATGATATTATATTATCGGTTAAATACTAAAAATGACTAAATTAGTGACCAAAACATGAGAGACGCGAAACTAGGAATTAAAAAGGATGCAACACATGGCGCTAATGATGAAGCCAAACATGGCATTGATATGGTAGAAAAATAAGACATTACTTTGGATGCAAAACATGGCGCTACATAGGAATCAAAATATGGTGCAATAATAGAAGAAATATTTGGCGTCATTTTGGTAGAAAAACATGATGCAAAAAAGGAAGCAAAAATTGGTGCAAATTTGGAAGTGAAAATTGGCACATATTTGGAAGTAAAACATGGTGCAAAATGGGATGCTAAAGTGGTAGCAAAAATGGATGCTAATTTGGATGCTAACATGGTGCTATTAAGGATTCAAATATGGCACTAACGGGGGTGTCATTTAAGAAGCAAAAGAGGACACTCACTAGGAAACAAAGAAGGACGTTATTTAGGAAGCACATTTGGGTGCTATTGTGGAAGCAAACCTTGACGTTGTTTAGGAAGCAAAGTTGGACACTATTCTATAAGCAAAAAAAGAGACGCTATTTTGTATGTCATAAAGGATGCTATTTAGGAAGCAAAAAAAGACATTTTTTGGGATGCTTTAAGTTTTGTCCATGACGCGTCCCATTTAGCATCTAGTTTGACTACTCAATGGAAAAAAAAATTACACTACAGAGGGATGCTAAATGGGAGGCTAATTCCAGGATTTGTTGTAGTGATTTCATCATAGCTTCCAAGGAGGCTGATATCCTTTCACTTAGCCACAAGGTAAACTCACTATCGAAAGCTTCAACATATTGGAGTTGGGAAGAACCAATGGGAGACATGAACTAGGAAGGGATAGCATTGTAAACCTTCATAAACCTATCAAGAAACTCTTGGATAGATTCACTCTCCCTTCTCCTCATGGATGATATTGAGAGATATATTTCTTAGGGTTCTTCTTGTCTGTCCACTTATTTTTGAAGAGTCTTCAAAGGCTTGATAGCTCAGAATAGAGTCATCTGGGAGGTTTTTGTACCATTTCCTTGCTTCTCTAGCCATATTTTGAGAAAAAAGTCCAACCTTAACATCATCATGTTCCACCTCCTCCAAGTCTATCTAATCTAGAAACCATCCCAGGTGTTCTTCAACTGAATACCCAATCTCCCCATTGAATTATTTTATCCCTTGGGAGTATCCCAAAGGGAGGTCATGAAGAGAGGTGGGAATGCAAAGAGGAGAAAACCTATTTTCCATCCTTGGAGGTATAACAGGGTTTACAAGGTGGATTAAGACTGGTGTAACAGAAATTGGTATGCTGTGCGGAACTGTAGAAATGGGGAGAGTTGTGAAATTGGAAGATGAATGTTGATTTTGTTTTGAAGCAGTGGGAGAAAAAATTGCAATGGTATACTACATTAGGACAACAACATTTAATAGGGTTGACTCAGAGGTAAATATGGGACACTCTTAGTTAGACAAGTATCTCGAATTTCAACCCAGAGACTCAAATATCTTGGGCGACCAGGGTGTATGGGAAAATTTGAACGAGGAGGGGTCCAAGATGACCTCGGATAGGATGGACTCAGACTTAGTCCTGGGAAGAACTAGATCCAATTATTCACCATAATATTTAGATATATCATTAATTGAAACAACACTTCAGTTGGTAAAGAGAAATTTCTGTCTAAACTCTACAACTTGTTGGCTTTTTAATCAGTCTCTCTAGATAAAAGATTTCTTGAAACGAATCAGAAACAAGGTTGCTCCTCATATTAGTTCTTTTGAAGGCCAATATTTCTAGTGGATTCTCCTTCTAAATGTTTTAGAGTGGATTCTCTAGAGAATGTACAACTAATTATGTGTCTAAGACCGACTGCTCAACTAGCTTGTAGAGCTAGGAACATGTCATTTTCCCAAGGAGATAATAGTCATTACTTTCCCGGCAATGATGCCAAGATGTTATCACCCTGTATTTTTCCTATGGTTGTAGTAGGAAGTCACAGGGGTAGCCCTTTAAATCCAATATTTAGAATGTATTCTAGCCAATACAGTTGGACATGGCACTCTCTTTGTCATAGAAACATTCACATATACATATGGCTTTAAGCAAGCTTTCAGAAGGCTAGATTTCTAAGGGGAACAAGATATTTGCAAATTTAAAGATGTTGAAATAGACAAACAAGAAATACCATTTGAAAATGGAGTCACAACGTGAATCAATCAAGGGTATTACAATGAAAATGAGGGGGTATTTTCCTTTGTATTCTGAGACAAATTAGTTGTCACATTCAGTCAAGTATCTTCAAGTGCTAATAGGAAAAAGGAGAATGAGCCTAGTGAAGCAAGAGGCACCTATATATGGATGAATCTCTTGCACCACCTTTAGCAACAACAACAATAAAGGATACTAACTGATACATAGCACCTAACAAAGGGTGAATTCTATAAAAGTCATCATAAACACACAACAAATGCAATATTTGATGCGGGGAGCACTTAATGAAACAAATTCCTTGGACACAACTAGAAAGCATGGAAATGAAAATGATGCAAACATGAAACATGAAATGAATGTAGAACACCACGATGGATCTGAGAGGTGTAGAAGAATATTTCTCATTAACCCTTCCAAGAAATCATTATAGAGATATGAAAACCAAAAGCAGGAGGATTTTGAATGAAAGTTCTAACCCTTTATTCCTCTATCGAGGTTACATTTATAGTGTCATGGGCTCTCAATACCAAACTTAAAACAGAGATGAATTCATTTACAAAATTGGGAATCAATCCCAAATCATCATTTCAAATCCTAACAAACTCCTAAGGTGGCATATTCACCATGATTCATATATAAAAAAACAAATATGGGGTAACAAAAATGTTGGATCAAAAATGGCAATGCAACGTCTAAGATGTAGGATCGCCTAATATAAAATGATATTTTATAACATATCTAATGGTTTTAATATTCCAGATGAAATTTGCACAATTGAATTTATCCCTGCTTCATCTCCATTTTGCACATACACTGATCGTCTACCTCCTTGCACATTTTTCTTGAGAAATAAACCACAGTCGTAGATCTCTTCCATGAGAAATATAAGTTGTCCCATGATGTGGCCCCTACGCGATTTCACAATCCCTTATATTTTTAACCTTCATGCATGTTTCCACTGTGAAATCAACCAGGACTGTAGATCCAGTCAGTGCCAAAATCTCCGTCGTTAAAAGACGCGGGGTCTACAAAATTTTTATAGTGCCTCATCCTACTAACTTTTGCACATGCTTCGATCGTGAATTAATGTGGACCACTGATCATCTCTCCACCAGATCTCTATCGTCCATAGGTATGCGGTATACCAACATTTTGAAGCATCTCCTTCTGCTAAATTTCATGCATGTCTAGGATGCGAAGTACATCTCCACCATAGATTTGGCCCACTCAATATCATGGCCGTTGGAAGAAGCGAACCACACAAGATTTCGCAGTCTTGTCATAAGTTATCCTTCGTGCATGTTTCCACTGAAAAATCTATTTCAACTGTAGATATTCAACATCCTTATATATTGGCCATTGAAACTTGAAGGATGTAACAAATTTTGTGATCCTAGAAAACTTATTTCTTTGCACAACTTCACTCAGCAAAATATTCCTCATCTGTCGATCTACCTTACCTATTCATCTAATGGTTGATCCTACACACCATTTAACCCTGTTCCACCAATTTCAATCTTCCTTTAATAACCATGCATCTTTCCTTAGGCAAAACCATTGATTTTATCTACTACGCATCTATGCCATTCATTTTCACCATGGCGTAACCTATAGAACCTCATTATGTCCTTCAAGGTCCTATGATAGGGAATTTCATACCTTGTTCCTCCTTTCATTGGCCTACTTCCATGCAAACTGTTTCTCCCAGAATGGTATTGTTGGGGCCTGGAAAATTGTAGGTAACAACAGTGGAGATTCTCCCTAATAAACGTTCCCAATTAGCTCATTATTGTTTGGTATGGGGAATCCGTCCGATTTATGGTCCAGCTACCATAGGTCAAGTAATTATTAAAGTGTTTTACTGGTTACAGCCCGGTCCATTATGTATATTTTTTAGTTTTTTAATGTTTAAGTATGATGTGCAAGTGCCTAACTAAATGCAGACAATAGAGATAACGAGGAGGGTCATAATGTGATGCACAGGTTCCTACCTCTTGTCTTACCTCTCTCACTTCTAAATCACAAATAGCAAGAAACTAACTAAGACTCACTATCCTATCCCTAGGTAGCAAAACTATAATTTATGGTGAGTAATGTATCATATTGCATGCATAAAGGAAATCATAGACAGCTGTTAACATTTCTGAGCACATGAATATTAATAGAAATATAAACAACAAGATAGCTTATTGTTAATTAAAACATTCATTACTCAATGTGGAAATTTCACAAAATAAACAGGAGTACATTCATAACATGAAATAATTCAATAGGTTAGAACGATCTCACAGTTCATGGAAACAAGCTGAAAAAGAAATAGTTCATATCCAACTAGCTCATAGAAATCATTTGAAAATCCACAGAACTTTCTCCAGCGTAAACATGTAACTCTTTATTGTAAAATGAATTAGTTCTTCTTACAATCATTTCCTCAAGATAGTCTATAAAAAAGGTCATTTTCTATATAAAACTCTCCTATACTTATACAAACGCAAAAACTCTTGGGCTGACCCTCATTGTCTCTTGAGCTTCCCCAACCTTTCTTTTCCAAAAATTTGTCTTGTATCTTATGCACAAAATTAATACAATATATTGAATTTTCCAATTAATATGCCCAAAACATTTTATGAGGATGGCCTAGCTTTCTCGTTGGTGAAATTTTTCCATGCGTTAGCATCTACTGCTATGCTTTCAAGCCCAGAAGGCTAAAGGAATCGAATGTTAATTTCGTATTTGGCAGCTTGGGTCTTCACCCTCTCTATCCTAGCAGGAATTAGGTGTAGTTGGTCCTCTAATAAGTGTATGCTCACTGATGCATGCACTACTGCATTTTTCAATATCCATTCATCTAAGTCCTTGAACTACTAGATTTCTTGTTCACCTTCTTTGTACCTATCCTGTAAATGATTTAGAAATGACTCATGTTCAGGTAGCACCTCCAGTATTTTCTCAGCAGAAACTTGACACCGATTATATGTGAAGCGTACTCTTTTGCAAAATTCGGCACAAGCAGTATTTGTCTTCTTTACTGTCCTTTTAAATTCCTCTGCGACATTACTAGCGAATTCCATTAACTCATATTTTTGCTGCAATGTCTACTGATATTTAATGGCCAGGTTTGCGGGAGATTCTTTATTGGTTTCTAACCAAACCATTCTTCCCTTTAGACTTTCCAATATATCTTGAGTCCTATCCAGGAAATATGAAGTGGTGTTCACAATCTCCTCCAGCTTGGTGTCTATCTACAAAACTTTGCATATTTCATCTTCTATTTGTATTTGTATTCCTATTTGATGAATCCTTCTCCTTAGAATCAGAACATGCTCCTTTAAGGTTTGAATTTCAGCTTTATACTCCATAGAAACCTTTAGTGACGCGGTCAATGAATTTTTCTGTTCTTCTAAGGATGCTATCTACATCGGATATTGCTTCTCCTTTTCTTCTGCAACAACCTTTTCTATTTCCAGCTCAGTAACCTTGATATCCAACTTGTTCTTTTCTTCATTTAAATTTCCACATGATAGTTGAAGATTATCCTTTTCAGTTTATAAACTATGATGCTCCAGACATAGCTTTTGTAACTCTGCCAAAGTAACCTGGGTACTCTTCATTGTGTTTTCTACAGATATTACTAAAGCATCCTTATCTGCTTGCAGAGTTCGGCATTCTGTTCTTGAAACCTTGAATTCTACTATCATGTCTTCATATTTTCTATTTAGCTTCTGGATTTCATCCCTTTCCTTCTTTAAGGTTTCTTTCAGCTGGTCTACACTCTTCCGTGACTGCTCCAGATACGTCATGGGGCTGTCCACATTTTCTTCAGTTGCTAAGGTTAAAGCTACCCCAGCTCTTGCTATCAACCATGGATATTTATGTGTACCATTTACCACTATCTTGTCTTTCACCATATTCCTTGGGTTTCCTCATGTATCTACCATTTTATCGGTCCTATTGACAATCCTTTTCTTTTCTTTGTCATAGAATATGGTATTGAAATAAGGTACTTCCTCTCCGGCGATAGGCATCAAAGGAATCAAATCAAATTCAAATATTGAAACCTCTCCTAACACGCTGCCAAAAGGGACAGCAGGCTCCAAGGGATCAAGCTCAGATCATCCTTGTTCTTGATCTGCATGATCTTGAACTTCGTGTACATCAACCTGCTTTGTGGGCTACTTCTCCTTTTGGGATTCTGTTAGCCTGAAGCCCTCACTTTCTGCTTGTTTCTTCTTTATTTCAGCCTCTTATTTTATTTTTATTTATTCTTCTTCCTTCTTAGTTTCTTCTTCTGTATCTCATTTCTATGGAAATTGAACCCAAGTGATAGAACAATTACACTCACAAAATTGCTAATCAAACATGCAAAATTACCATCAAGGAGACTAAAATTGGAGCATAACACTAATATGTATTGAATAAGTGTACAATAGCCAACCTTGTGAAGTCATAGGTTACTACAATATATAATTACATGAGAGATTTGAATGCATAAGGATTCCATTTGAAATAGTAAAAAAGTAGGATTACTAAATCTAGTCAAATTCCCCATAGGTGCATAAAGCAGTTTCCAAATCCACCTAGAGGCTCACGAATTGGCAAAGTAAAGTAGGAAAGATAATAAGGGATGGAAAGACAAATAATACATGATTTTATTAGAAGAAAAGGATGGAGGATGATGTGGGAAAAAACCAAGTCAACTACACCTAGTCTTACTTTCCCTTTTGCCTTAATTCTCAATAAAACAAGCAGCTTTGCAGAAAAAGTAGATATGCACTTTGGAGAATCTAGAATAAAGTAGACATGCTAAATATTGTTTCCAGGAGGTTTCCCAAGTGCTTCATGACTCATTTTTAGCAAGTGTTGACTTCTATGACATGTAGAAGGCAACTAGCATAGAGTGGAATATAGGAAACTAGGTAATAAGACAAAAATTGATTTAATTAATGTCTAAGGTAGGTAACTATTGGTTGATTATTCTAACACCTCCCCTTAAGCCTGATTTTATGAGTAAATATCAGAAAACTATAGGGCCTAGCAACAAGGCTTAGTCACCCTTTACATACTGCTTGTCCATTCAACCAAAGAAAGAGGCAAAAACCCAGTGGGAAAATCCTCCCTTAAACATGGACATTAAAAAAAAATTTGAAAATGTTGTCATCAATCATGCTTCATAACATGGTCAGCAATCCACAGCAGTGATTTGAGATTGCTGAATGTATTCTCACAAAAAAATTTGGTGAAGATGTCTGCTACTTGTTCTAAAGATGCCTAGAAGAGTAGGTGAATGGTGCCATCATGCACAAGCTGTCTGATGCAGTGCATATGGATCTCAATGTGTTTGATTCGCTATCTTTGAAATGGATCATTGAAGATTCAAATGGTGCTCTGATTATCACAATAGATAATAGTTCAAAACTCTGATTCGAAGCCACACTCAGCAAGTATTCCCTGCAACCACAAACATTGAGTTGCTACATTTACAACTCCTCTGTACTCTGCTTTTGTAGATGAGAGTGTTGTGGCACTCTGCTTTTTTCTTGACCAGCTGATTGGTCCTTCTGCAAGCATGAAAACATATCTTGATGTTGACTTTCAATCTGTGTTGTCACCTACCCAATCACGGTCAGTAAACCCAATCAAATCAAGATCAGATTTAGCTTTGTAGAATATCCCATGAGTTGTTGTTCCTTGAACAAAATTAAGGATCCTTTTGGCTTCTCTCCAATGGATCTCATGAGTACGATCCATGTATCTTGAAGCCACACTAACTGCATAAGATATATCAGGTCGAGTGTGTGTAAGATAAATAAAACACCCAATCAACTGCCTATACACTGTATTATTTACCATAGGAGAAGAACCTGCTTCTTCAAGCTTAACTCCTGAAAGGAAAGGAGTCTTGCTTGGCTTGCAATATTTCATGTTGAACTTGTTCAAAAAATATAAGGCATACTTGGACTGATTTAATTTGATTCCATGCTGGGATTGAGCAATTTCAATACCCAATAATTGGCTCAACAATCCCAAATCAGTCATAGAAAATGCATGGTTCATTGAATCCTTCAAGGAGACAATCTCTTTCTTTGAAATTCCTGTAATCAGAAGGTCATCCACATACAAGAAAATGATCATCAAATAACCATGAATCAGCTTCAAATAAACATTAGGATCAGACTTGCATTGAACAAAACTCAATGACAGCAGAAAGCCATCAATCTTGGCATACCAATCCCTGGGGGCTTGCTTGAGCCCATACAATGATTTCTTTAACCTACACACAAAATATGGATTAGAAGAAAACCCTTGAGATTATTTCTCGTAAATCTCTTCAGTGAGATCTTCATTTAGTAAAACACACTTCAGATCCATGTGATGTACCTACCACTGCTTCGAAGTTGCAATGGCTAAAGCTATCCTTATGGAGTCCATATTTGCCACCGGTGAAAAATGTTTCATTGTAGTCAATATTATGTACTTGTGAGTATCCCTTGGCTACCAATATTTTCTTATATTTAAAAGGTGAGCCATCAGCAATAAACTTATTCTTGAAAACCCACATACATTGAACTAGCTTCCTCCCTAGGGGAAGATCAACCAGTTCCCAAGTGTTGTTCTTTTGGACCGAGCTGGATTCTTCTTTCATGGTCATTTTCTATCTTGGATCATGTGCTGCATCTTCATATTTATGTGGGTTTGATTCAACCATCAGATAGCACTTCATCCCATACAATGATTTCTTTAACCTACACACAAAAGATGGATTAGAAACAAACCCTTGAGATTATTGCTTGTAAATATCTTCAGTGAGATCTTCATTTAGGAAAACACACTTCAGATCCATGTGATGTACATCCCACTGCTTCGAAGCTGCAATGGCTAAAGCTAGCCTTATGGAGTCCATCTTTGCCACTGGTGCAAAGGTTTCATTGTAGTCAATATTAAGTACTTGTGAGTAGTCCTTGGCTACCAATATTTTATTATATTTAAAAGGTGAACCATCAGCAGCAAACTTATTCTTGAAAACCCACATACATTGAACTAGCTTCCTCCCTAGGGGAAGATCAACCAGTTCCCGAGTGTTGTTCTTCTGGAGCGAGCATAATTCTTCTTTCATGGTTGTTTGATATATTGGATCATGTGCTGCATCTTCATATTTTTTTGGGTCTGGTTCAACCATCAGATAGCACTTCTCTGCAAACAAAGGGTCTTTCATACATAGGGCACTCTCAAACTGAGATCTAGTTTTCCTAGGGCCACTAGGATTTCTAGCTAGTTCCCCAGCTGCATGAATGGTATTTGCTGACCATTTTGGTCTTGTAGGACTATCAGGATCTGTAACTAAATCATCATTATTAGACATATCAGAATCATAAAACTCATTAGTCTCTCCACTTACAGTCAATGGATCTGGTGGTGAAGAAGACACTCCAACTTCAACTACTATGAAAGGCTCTTCTTTGAACTGAACACTTCTTTCAATGAAATATTTGTTAGTGCTCAAGTTGATCAGCTTGTACCCTTCTGAATATTCAGAATACCCAACAAATAGGCACTCTTGGCTTTGGGGCTGCAAATCCTTTCTCTTTTCAGTTGGAATTCTAGCCCAAGCCTTTGAGCCAAAAATCCTGAAATGGGTCACATCTGGCTTGTGCCCACTCCAAGCTTTGAAAGGAGTCATACCATCAAGTTGTTTATGAGGGACCCTATTCTGGATTTAGGATGCACATTTTATAGCCTCGGCCCAAAAATTTGGTGGCAAAGTCTTAGCCTCCATCATACAGGTTGCCATCTCCTTCAGTGACCTGTTCTTTCTCTCAGCAACACCATTTTGTTGTGGTGTGTAAGGGATTGAATGTTGCATATGAATACTTGCATATTTACAATATTGAATGAACTCAGACTTGATATATTCACCACCATTGCCATATCTGAGGATCTTGAGTCTCCTTCCAAACTAGTTTTCAACCAAAGCCTTAAAGACTTTGAAGAGGTCAAAAACTTCAGACTTATGCTTTAGGAAGTAAACCCAACAATACCTGGAAAATTCATCTATGAAGGTCAGTGCATATTTGTCTTGACTCATGGACATATGAGGAAATGGACCAGCAACATCACTATGGATCAACTTAAGAGGTGCAGAGGTTCTCTCATGACTAGCTCTCTCAAATTTGTGCTTTGGGTGTTTTCCTAGGATACAACCTTGACAGACACCTTTGGAAAAATTGATCTTTGGTAACCCTATGACCATATCTTTTTCACTAAAATCAGAAAGATACTTGTATTTAAGATGGCCAAAAATTTCATGTCAAATATTGCTTTCCTCATTAGCATGAATCAGAAGAGTAGAGGGGTTTGAGTAGGGTAGAAAATGGGAAAACATGTATACCTTTGAAGCATGATCAACAACACCTTTTTCTATGACTTTACCATTCAAAATCTCTATGATTTCAACATCATCAGGGGAGAATATGACCTTCTTTGGAGACCCTGTGTGAGTGATCTGATACATTGACAAGAGATTAGAGGCAAGACCTAGAACATACAACACATTATTGAACTTACCTTGGTCAAGATCAAGCCTTCCTTTCCCCAAACTGTCAGTGAGAGAATCATCTCCCAAAACTATTGGTGGACCTTTTGACATGTCAAGAGAGGAGAATGGCTCCTTTGTTGAAACCATATTTCTAGAAGCTCCAGATTCTATGATGAAGCTAGGTGAGCTTGATGTGCCAGCAACCAAAGCATGTATTCTTTCTCTGTCCTCTGAATTTGATCCTCCTTCCCTCTTCTTTGAGCAATTAAGAAGGGATATGTTATTATTCTCTAGGAGTTGGGTCAACATGTCAATTTTATTCTTCATAAAAAGCTCTCAGGATGATAGCCCTTACTGCAGTATGCACACTTCCTCATTTCTCCTTTGTTCTTATTCTTCTAGTAGTTCTTCTTGGAACCTTGGGGCTCCTCTTGAGACTTGTTCTTGTATCTCTTTTGCTCACGTGGATTCTTAGATTTATTCTTTCTTTTTGAATCCACCCTTGATTCCCCAACAACCAAATCTTGGTCTTTGGAAGGTTTGATGGTTCCCATCATCACCAATTTATCTTGCTCCTGTGTGAGGGATTCCATGAACTCTGCAAGCTTAGGCATCTTCCAGGCTCGAGCTATTAACTTGGTGGCATGGAAGGTTGAAAAAAAAATTGAATAGTTAGGGCCAATATTTGTGAGTATGCACAAAACTAGTTGCTCTTCCTTCTTTTCAATTCCACACGTTTTTAGCTACAAAACAAGGGCTTTAAACTTCAAAAAATAGAGTTGCAAGGATTCGAAGCTGCTGAGACTCAAGGAGATCAGTTCATTCTTGATTTGATGTCCTCTCATCTCATGTGTCTTACCAAAAATATCTAAAATATTATCCCACACTTCATTAGGTGATGTCAATCCATCAAGATGGAAGAGGAGGTCTCTTGAAATGCTCAGACACAAAAGACCATAGGCCTCATCCCTCCTGTTGTGCCATTTTATTTTCTCTGCCTTAGTTTCCATAGTAACACTATAGAGGCATTTAGATCTGAACAATATCTCCATATCATCTTTCCATTCAAATAAATTAAATGGATTCAAGATGATCTTCTGAGATTGTTCCATAGCTCAGAAATTGTGCCCTTCAGTCATCAGAATGTGCTCCCAGTCAAGATGTCGAACCTACAATACTAATATGGAAGGAGATAAATTGATTTACAAAGGCTCTGATACCATGTGGAAATTGAACCAAAGTGATAGAACAATTACACTCACAAAATTGCTAATCAAACATGAAAAATTACCATCAAGGAGACTGAAATTGGAGCATAACACTAATTTGTATTGAATAAGTATACAATATCCAAACTTGTGAAGTCATAGGCTGATGCAATATATAATTACATGAGAGATTTTAATGCATAAGGATGCCATTCGAAATAGTAAAAAAGTAGGCTTACTAAATCTAGTCAAATCCCCCATAGGTGCATAAAGCAGTTTCCAAATCCAGTTAGAGGATCACGAATTGGAAAAGTCAAGTAGGCAAGATAATAAGGGATGGAAATAAAACTCATACATTATTTTATTAGGAGAAAATGATGGAGGATGATTTGGGTTAAAAAAAAGTCAACTACACCTAGTCTTACTTTCCCTTTTGCCTTAATTCTCAATAAAACAGGTATCTTTGCAGAAAAAGAATATACGTGCTTTGGAGGATCTGGAATAAAGTAGACATGCTAAATATGGTTTCCAAGAGGTTTCCCAAGTGCTCCATGACTCATTTTTAGCAAGTTTTGACTTCTATGACATGTAGAAGGAAACTAGCATAGAGTGGAATCTAGGAAACTAGGTAATAAGGAAAAAATTGATTTAATTAATGGCTAAGGTAGGTAACTATGGGTTCATTATTCTAACAATTTCTTTTCTTCTTCTTCAATTCCTAACCAATTTTCTGCTTCATGTGCCAATCTACTGGCATCTTCTTCTCTTTTCTTGGCTTCTTCTTCTTCTAGCTTCTTAGCTTTTTTTGAAGTCTTGCCTTTTCCACCCATAGTTGTTATCTATTTCTTAAACCTTTTCTTGAGGGATGTCATGTTCTTTTCCTTTTGGAATGTCTTCTCATCTTTGTCCCAGAAGTCAGTGTACTCAAAATGGATTCCTGCTTCTTTCCAATAGTCAGCTACTTTGTTATGGGAATCATTTCTATGAAAATTCATTTCTCCAAAGCATAAATATTCTAGCTCTTTAACAAAATATGCTGCCTGCTTTACCCTTGAAAACTTATAGCTTCCAAGTAAGAAAGGTACTACAGGGTACGTTTCCTTCTTATGTTCAAACAAAAAATTTCCTACTCCATCTATGTACAACTGTCTGACTGCCTCGTGGAGTACATAATATGTAGCATATTTTGGGAGCAGAGAAGGAGCTCTGGAGCCAACATACATTGTTATCTACAATCCATCCTCTGTTAAATAATAATCTGCAAACTCTTTTATGACCTTAAATGCTTCTTTGGACATACAATTACATTCAGTTTGGAAAATCAGAGTATATAGGGGCATAATGAAATGCTCACAAATTTCCCTATAATAATTGTAATACTTATGTGCCCAAAACAACTTATAAGCCGTGTATACTGGGGTTCTTTCCTTCTCCCAATTGCATTTAAAAGCAGGGAAAGTCTGGGTGCACAATATGTAGTCAATTAGAATAGAGCTCATATAAAATTCAGATTTCTTCTGAGATACTGCTTCTAAGGATGCACTTCTACATGCAAAAAGGTTTTTCGACACTATACTGGGCTAGTTGAAGATGGTTCCTTGTGTAGAAATGAAAAATATAACCAGTATCCAACCTATCTTGAAACTTTTTCCATTTTCTTGACCAAAGATCCTGTTAAGCATCAAAGCAATAAACCTGTAAGGAGCTCGGAGAGTTGAGGTGTCATATTCTCCGGAAGGTCTAGTTCTGAAATTATTTCCTGGTATCATCATTCTCTTTACAATTTCCACTAGGTCTAGAGCTACCTCCTTTATCCAGCTCTCCATTGGGTAGACCTGTGGTGAGGGTAGATGGTATGCCATAGACACATAAGCAGGGCTATATGCAGCGTAGCCTTGCTTTTCAATGTTTTCTAAGATCATTTTTGTCACATCTGCCCTAGGCAGAATCCAACCTATTACTTCTGAGCAGGGAAATAATTCGAGCCTCGTAGCTACTTTCATCAAAGCTGACTTTTCAATGTTAGCATAGATCGTCAGCTCTTCAAACCCAGCATTAGGTACATTCTGGTTTGAGATCATCCTGAAGATTTCTCCCCACTTGTAATCTGGTTCAATTCCAGTGGTGGCTTTGGTGTCTTCATAGATGAACTCAACCTTCATTATTATCTCTAGCTCAGGCCATGCTTCAGCCACCTAAGCTTTCTTCTTATGTCTCTTTGACATGTTGTTGTTATAGCAATCAACCTATTACAATCAAACAACATGTTTTAGGCTAACTGAGCTCTAGCAAGTGCTTATAGCAATACACAAGAAAATATACTAATTTATTTACCTCTTCGACATGCATGCTGTAAAAATAGGTTCAACACAGTCTTTATGAATGAATGATTTAACAAGGAAAATACTACAAAATGCTTCCTAAATCTGCCTAATCTCCACTATCTCAAAACCTTAATCGACCAAAAAAACTTATTTGTCTCACACAGGTAACTTATCAAACTTATTCTACCACTGGATATCAATACAATTCTCAACTTCAAAATAGCTAAACCCTGCGCAGCAACTGTCTTCGAGAAAAAAACCTAATCGATCGAAAACCCTCCTAAATCCCACAGGATACCGTAACTGAGGAAAAAATGGCTTCCTAATATCTAGCCAACCATCAAATGACCAATAAAAGGGTGGTGTGGATGGAAAAAATCCCATCTGCACCATTCCCTAATAGCTCGTGCAAGAAACGCAGACGCATCCATAACACTTCAACTGTGTACAGACTCAAACCTCCCACGATATGAAAACTCAACAACGGGCTAAACCCTCTTTTAATGTAAAATATCCACAAAATCATTGTAAGAAGGAAAAATTTCTAACCCCCTATGGGGTAAAAACCTAACCTGTGGAAACCTAACGGTTCAAAATCAACCAATAACAACCAAAATAACAAAACCATGGGTAACCTACCTGGAAGTAGCGATGCAACTGACTGGATAGGATGAAAACTCTACAGGTGCAAGATCAGAATGAACAAGTTT
>LPNX010672937.1:483045-497248 GCA_001517045.1 Pseudotsuga menziesii | reverse complement strand
ATATATATACCCATGACCGACAAGAAACTATCGGCAAACAAATAATAAACCAATCGAAAGAATAGGCCAGAGGATCACCGCAATAGCGGGTGCAAAACATAATACCATCTCAGGATTACTTACTACTCTCAGATGTCAGAACCACTAAGTTCTATCCTCGAAACCAAAAGCTGATAAACCTTCGCAATGTCGGCTATGAACTATTCTATCATCGCGGGATTTACTTTGGGAACGAGTATCAGAGCTTGGAAATGTTAAGTTCCACGTAGTCGGTAAAGACAACATGAAGCTTTTGGATCTCTTTGGTACTAGCCTTGCACAACCTCGGGTGAAATAAGTATTATGAATCCGGGTTGCTTCGGTTAATCAACCTGACAGCAAATAGAAAACATCATTGGATATGAGAAACACTTGGGTGAAGAAAAAATAAGATTGTCGGAAAAAGCTAGATGATTTTGTTTCTGCAATGTCGGGAGGATAGTCGACTATGCTTTCAATATCAGAATAATAGTCGACTAATCTTTCGATATCGAAAAGTGAAACAGGCCAAGTTTTTCAAATAAATCTCTAAACTTAGGGAAACATTGGCAATAACAAAATACTCCTAGGCGAAATTTAATAAAAACAAATAAAAAGGGGGGCCTTAAAATTTCAAAATTTTGCGGAAATAGTTGTAGCTGCAATAGGTACTAACACATATGCAAAATATCTTCAAAATTTAGCACTGGTGCTAACTAGGTGCTAACAGTGACTATCAGAGATCATACCCAAAATACACTAAACTTGGAAATAACAACTAAAAACAAAGTTGCTGAAATGAGAATGAACTTGGAAAACATCCCAACTCTTGATATGATTCATTTTCATAAACAGGTTGGGGAGGTAATTTACAGTGACCTGCTCAAGGCTACTTTGAAAGTATCTAGACTACAATAAGCTAAGAGAAAAGTGGAGAACCAGCTAAGTAAGGAAAGTGTTGAAAATAAGGCACTTCAACATCATATAAAGAAACTTGAGGGGGATCTATTAATTGTTGATAGTGAAGTTGACAAGGGAACAAGTACTCAAAATCTATTGAATGAGAAGGAAAATACTATTAAACTCCTCAAGAAAAAATTAAAAATTTCATCCACCCAACTCATACAAGCTACTGAGCTTACCGAGTTGGAGAAAGAAAAAGAAGATCATAATGCTGAATTAAATGACTGTAAATCCAATATTTTGAAGTTCAATGAAGAAAATAAACAATGGGAAATGGATATGATCCTTATGGTCGAAAAAAAAAACTATGAAGGAAAAGAAAGCAGACCTTAAGAAGGAGTTGAAGGAAAAAGATAAGGAGCTTGAATTACAAATCATTTCACCTCCTGCATAGGTTAGTACAATTTTTTTGGTATAATACATGTCTCAGGTCATCCTGGGAGATTTAGAGATAACTTGATTAAAGAATCAAAATAAGAATTTAGAGAATTTTTCCTTGAAAATAGAAGAAGAGAGGAAAACCTGGGAGAGAAAATGCAAATACTTGACAGATAAAAATGACAATATTTTGAAATAGGTAACAAGACAATTACCAGTTCAGGGAGCTAAGCACATCATTTGGGATGTACTTATAGCTGAAGTAGCTAAATTAAGGCCTTATTTGGACTATATTCTAGACATAGAAATTGTGATGGAAGATGTCAGGCAGAGTGTAACATCAGTAAAACAAATACTAAGTAAAAATCCTATTGAGATTGTTGACAATACTATTCATTTCTTGAATGGTTTGACAAAAGAGCAATTAAAAGTGGCAAACATCAAGGATAGAATATCCATTATCCCTTGGATGAGGAAGGTAGTGTGTAAACATCAACATTTGGACACCGTGGAAGCCAAAATTGGCATTATCAACCATGAAATCAAACTGTTTATTGAAGCATTTACCCCATTATTCAAAAAGAGTTTACCCTTCTTTTGGGAGGAAAAGGGAGGAATGTTTTTGCAGAAAGAATATCACAATCGTTTGATTTCATGTAGGTTAGATCATCGAAAGTTTGAAGATATGAAATAGTCACTGTTAGGGAAGGTGATAGTGGATAAGTTAGCAAATGATTTTGAGCTGCTATGTTCCTTCAAAGGCACATGTGCATGTTTTCCAGATTTTTCATACAGAGAATAGGTGAAATTAAGTGTGCTGGAAAAAGAGATGGCCAGCCTAGACTTGCCATCTACTGATCAGTGGAAATTGGTTGAAAAGTATGGAAGATCCAAGTACAATCTGCATGAATGAAGACCTGTCAAAGATTGATATTTCTGAAGATTAGTTAATTAGGAGTTTATAGTTTATTTTCAAAAATAGTTATTAGTTAGTATTTATAAAATGATAGACGTAAAGGAAGTTATGGCCTATTTTTAGAAGTTAAAATTCATCTCATGGAGAGATTTTGTATAAGAAGCAATTTTTGTAATGAAAAAAGGGTTGGAACCCATGATATTTTGCGTGTAACTTATATCCCCAAAGATTAACAAAATTACAAAGCCAAAGCTGGCCTTTTTCAAAGATTATTGTGTTGTCTATGTTAAAGTTTATACTTTCCCTTTCTCATATTATGCATGTATTTCTTGTTATTTACTTCCATAATGTGTTCCCTTCATGTTTGAAAATGAGTTTTTAATAGTACATAATTCATAATCATATGTTGTCTCTATTGATTTCAAACATTCACAAATTTGGTCATCTAAAGTTAATGTTGGATTCATCCTAGATAGATGCCCACATTAATGGACTATTCTTTATTTCTTCTATAATCACCACAACAAAGCATTTTGATTGTAACTGGATTGCTACCCTTCCTTTGTAAATTTTTCTCATGTAGAAGCACTGTCAATGATATTGTTCCACATTATGACTCCATGCCTAATGTACATTTCTTTCAACCACTTACAATCTTAAATTTTGTCTTTCATTTACATATATCTAGCCTTGTGAGAAAAACATAGAGAGGACCTTCTCTGGATAGAAAGAAGACAACTTTCTTTCCTAAAGCTTGGTTTTGTGGTTACCTCGGGGTTTATCCTTTCACAACCAGGGGAAAAATCTAAGTCATAACACAATGAATGCTAGAAACAATGAAAAATACTTGCAGTTGTTTATTTCTTAACCATTAATCAGAAGATGTAGATTATAATGCAATACCATGGAATGAATAGCCATGCAATTCGAATGCAAGAGAGGTCATTCAAATTGAGTGCACGAGAGTGTCTTACTTGTTAGTTAACACTATTTGGCACATATGTTAATCACTTAACTCCAACATAATTGAATCTAACTGACTCAGAGGTAGTTTAGAACAAGCCTAACTAAATACAACTCAACTACATGCCAACAAGTAGGTGGAGGTGCATATCTAACCTCAGTTAGGTGAGATAAATTGAACTAGGTCACCAAAGTTAGGTGAGGGTTCCTTTAACACTCCAGTTAACTACATTTAGATAAAAAAATAAGAACAAATCATGGGAAAGGTGCCTTTATCACTTCAGTTAATTGAAAAGTAGGTGAAACAAATACTGGTTGAGTGAGTGGGGCCCATAGCTCAAGCATATCAACCCACATGTTAACACTACTCATGAAACTCCATCATCAATTTCTGAAAAAGAAATATACAATCTAGATCGCCCTGGGGAAGGACATATTTTCCATCATTCATCCCTACTAGTGATCCTAACTAGAAAAATTAGGGTTTCTCCATCAAACCCTCGGTCATCCCAAAGGAGGTCAGCAAGAATTTGTATTTATCAAGTAAGTTATACTCCTTCCAATTCCATTTGAAGTTGTCATTTTTTTAAAATATGACAAAGAGTACCAAGCTATATGAGAGCTTGAAGGTGCTGAAAACTTCATAGCATGGAAATATCAGATCATTCTCATCCTAGAAGAAAATGATCTAGAAGGATTTATAAAGGAAGAAGTTGTAGAACCAGAATAAGTTGAAGCTATGTCCAAATACAAGAAGGATATGATCAAGGATAAAAGGATCATAACTGAGTCCATCAAATATGACTTGATTCCTAAAGTATCCTCATGGAGCACACCAAAAGAAATGTTTGATTCTCTATCCAGCCTATTTGAAGGAAGAAACATTAGAAAGATGACCTTGAGGAATCACCTCAAAAGCATAAAGGCTCAAAATTCAGAATGGGAATCCTTGAAGGAATAGATACTGTAATGACCACCTTGAATGGTCTTCCAATATATTTGGAATCCTTTATCTAAGGAATCTGATCAAGAATAAGACTAACCAAGTTTCAATTGTTATGGAAATATTATGTTCAATAAGAAGAAAGAATAATAGTTAGAGAAGAGAATCTAAATGAAAATGAGGATCAATATTTGGTAGTCCATACAAAAGGTAAGAACACGGGAAAGAGTATGAGTATCCTCCTAGAAAGAATCAAGGGTTTAAGAAGTCAAAGAAATACTTCTCAAATTGTGAATGATTCACTTGTCATAATATGGGAGACATTGCTATAAAATTCCCCATGAAGGAAGAATGATTCAAGAAGAATAAAATATTTCAAGCCCGTTCTATTGAAGACAATGATCAAGAAGATGAGGAAAGAGCTAAGGAAAATGAATATTCCTGTGAAGAATATGTCTTGATCTCTACACTCATTGGTTTAGTCTCACCAGGGAATGACACCCGGCTACTAGACTGTGGTGCCTCTAAGCACACAACATGTTACAAGGAATCACTCTCATGTCTTGTACAAAGGATTCCCCACACAAGGTAATGCTTGGATATGATTACCAATATCCCATCAAAGGAATGGGAGAATCCTCATACAAGTTGGACTCTGGAAATTACATGAAGATGAAGGATGTCCTATATGTCCCAAACTAAAGAAGAACTTTCTTTCTATCTCATCCTTAGATAAGAAAGGGTTAATAGTTTCTTTTGTGGATGGAGAAGTCCTCATATAGACAAAAGGAAAAAATATAGATGATGCAGAAGTAATTGGAGTTGGAGAAGGAGGACTCTACATATTAAAGGGGCATGTAGATTCAACATTGATGACTAGTACCATAATCCCATGTGAGCTATGCAACATAAGAATTTCTCATATACATTACAAAGCATTTGCAATTGTGAGAAAGGTTATAAATGGTTTACCATAGATTCATATAGATGATGAAGGAGTGTGCTAAGGATGTGCACAAGGAAAGAATAATAAGAACCCTTATCCAAATAGTGACAACAAAGAAAATGAGATCTTAGATATTAATCATTCAGATATATGTGGGCCAATGCAAAGTACTTCATTAAGCAGGTACATTTGCTATGATTCCTTTATTGATGACTGCTCTTGCAAAACTTGAATATATTTCCTAAAGAAGAAAGATGAATTGTTTGAAAGATTCAAAGGGTTTAAGGCTGTGGTATAAACCCTCTTTAAAAAGAGGATTAAGATATTAAGATCAGATAATGGAGGAGAATTCACATCAAGTGAATTCAATGAGTACTGCAAAGAATATGGGATTAAGAAGGAGCTTACCATTCGCTATAATCCACAACAAAATGGTGTGGCATAAAGAAAGAATAGATCTATCATGGAAGCTGTGAAAGATATGATACATGATCCAGATATACCTATGTACCTATGGGAAGAAGCAACCAAAACAACAATATATGTATATAATATAATCTCCCACAGTACAATTCAGAAAAAAAACTCCATAAGAGATGTTTACTTGAGAAATGACTTAAGTAAGTCACCTAAAGATAATTTGTTGTCCAATATACATACACATTCCCAAGGAGAAAATATCAAAGTTATATCCTTTAGGAAAGAAGGGTATATTTGTAGCATACAATGAGCAATCAAAAGCTTATGGAATCTATATCTTAGGATATCGTCAAATTGAATTAAGCAGATATGTCACCTATAATGAAGATACAACCTTTAGAAAATCAAAGAAAGGCAAGGAAGATGAAGAGGAGTGTTATCACCAACAATGTTCCTTGGGATGTATCAAGGAAACCCCGAGGTAACCAAAGAGCTGCTTTAGGTTGTATTCTGACCTTATACACTTAAAGAGGGATCTCTCAATACCATAAACCTTTCACACTCAAAATATTCAATAATAACACTCACAAGGTTAGATTTATGATAGGAAGAGTTTGTTTTATAAAGTTTTGTAAGACAATCTTGAAAAGAGACCATTGGGAAATGGAGTCAATAAACAAATATGAGTTTGAGTTGCAAGAGATTGGGTTTTAAAAGAACAAGAACAGAGGCAAGTTAGACACTATTTACTCAGACTTTAGGAATTTCAAGATGGTAGTAGACAAAGGAAACCAGTTCCTCAGAACAGATAACCTAACTAGGGTGAGTTCTATAATAACTTTAGCAGAAAATATTTAAAAATATTTGAATCAATGAACTTAGAGCATCAAATATGAATTCTAGTTCATAACGCTCTTATTCAAACATGAAAAAAGAAATAGAATGGGGTGAAAAATGAAAATACAATCACATAAGCAGTCATTTACTAAGAAAAATAATGGCAGAAGAATCTCTGTTTTGAAGGATTTTCACCTTTTTCTTCTCTGCAATGTTATTTACATTTAGAATTGAAACCAGACCCAACAGTTATAGTAAATTCCTCTCTCTAGAGTCCAAACCTATTTATTTCTATTACATATGAATATATAGAACAACTATAACTACATAGCTTCCTATTTCAAGTTCCAACTTCTTTCCCAAAATAGAAACAGTTACAAACAAAAATGACATGTTTTAACTGGTTTTCTGCTTTTTAGGAAGCATATTTATGAAAAATAGGCTTCAAATACCCACATGTATATAAATAATGGTAACATCTATGTAAAGAACAAGATATTTTTTTTAGATTAATCTATCCCAATCAAAACCCATGTTATATTTTTTCTATATTCCCCTCCATATCCTCGTAAAATGCATTTAAAATTTATGACAAAACAAGAAATTAAAATATGGAAAAAAGGAACTGAAAGATTACTTCAAATATCCCAAACCTTAACACATGTGAAGAAACTAAAAAATGTTTTTGTACATGAAACAGTGATGAAGAAAAGCATATTTCATGTTTTCAAAATTCATCTTCATTTATCCAATACAAAATTTTGAATTTGACTAGTAAAAACTCCATTTCCATAAAATTTACCTTGTTGATTCAATTGGTATCTAATTCTTGAGGATACTCTTGATACTGCTAGATGCTGCATGTAGATGATCTTTATGCTTCAAATGTTGAGTTTTGATGCTCTGTTTGTTCATTAAACTATTCCAGGATCTACCACAACAACATCAACATTTGGATGAGACATGATATCTATGATGTAGATGTCATTGATCCATATCCTACTAATGTCAACCTATGACTTGGACTGATAGAATTACTCATTTTTCATCAGCTTATGAATTTCACTTCCATGACTTGTATATGACTTTTGTATAGGTTCAAACGTAAATTCCTACATATGCATGCTTGTATAGTATCAGAGCTTACTCAAATGTGTCTCTTGGTAAGCTAGGGAAGAATTTTGGTTGCATATCCAAACTGTTCAAAATATCCTCTGCATCTGCATCAACCACATTCTCATTATATTTATTTATCTTATCATAAATATTATTCTTGTTCTTTGTAATCATTTCTTTGTTAAGTTTATTTTTGGCAGGATCCACTTTCACTTCATAACCAGGGATCTTCACATCCGCAGGTAACTGGCCAGACTTTAATTCCTTTTCAAGTTTAGTGACTTTTTCAATAGTCTAAGAGTTGGCAATTACAACCTTTATGGCTAATATTTGTTCTTGTGTATGTTCTTAATAACTGCAATTTATTTCTTTGATGGTTAAGCTCCCGCGAAATGGATTGAAATATTAAGGAAACTTATAAATCAACTAATTGTTTTCACCCAATCATTATACAACTCTAATCCTACTAAACCTACAGTTGGAGACTTGTAAAATTCTATAATTCCGCTCTTTCCCTTAAACATTAATCTCACACCACTTTCTCCAATGCAGTGCTTTTAGGCGGTTGATATTGTTAATAAAACAATATTGTATTAGCACGTGTTTTAAATTTACACAACACATAAAAATTCCGCTCATCTCTTTCAATGTTAAACTCATTTCATTTCCAAGAGAGGAATAATTTCAACATGTTGATCTATTTGATAGAATAATGGCTCTTCAACACATATTAAAATACACATGCCAGTATAAAATTCCATTGTCTTTCTTCGATGTTGACCTCGTTGCACTTTTTCCAACAGAATGATTCCAATCCATTGGATGATGCATGGCCTTAACCTTCACTATAGATTCACTTTTTATTTGCAAGAATTTAGACAAACAACTTCTTTGAAAATTTCCCAGGTATATTTTCTTTGGCTTCGTGACATCTTCCACTGTCCAACGATGCACCTTCATTCTCTTTTTCCTCATGATCAATGTTAAAAGAAAAAAATAGCAACCCATTGTTTACATGCTATAAAATTGGCAGATCACACTGGAATTTTTGTGACATCAAAAGACTTTGTGAAAGTCTGTGTCTGGTAATTCCATATGCAAACACTACTAGAATATAGACTTGCAAGAATCTATGGATTTGTAGGATAAGTATCTACAGACCTTTCAATCGTACTACATTTTTTTTATAAAGACATTTAGTCCCAACAATTGTTGGTGATGTAGTTTCAGTCGCATTGGTGTGTTCCTTATATTGAGGAGTGTCTGAGCATTCAAGTAATTGTTGTATTTCCATTTCTAATCCCTTTATGCAATTCTCAATAATAGACAAATTCCTGTTCTTCAGAGGACCAATACTCTCCTGGTTTATTACTAACTACTGGTAATAATTTGAGTTGTCTCCCATTGCTAATGGACGGCCCCAGATCACAAGAACTTTTACTAACTCCTTCTTCACATTTAGTTCATACATGAGAAAAAATTTCTTTGATATGTTTTACTATCAAATCAATATATTTCTCAATGTGACTGGAATGTTGAACTAAATGCCTTAGCCTTCGAGTAAGATTATTTGCATTGGGACAAGAAAATTTATGTCCCTCTCTCAAGTTCATATGTTCTAGATCATACTGGATATGAAACTAGTTCTTAACATTTGGATCTCCAAATTCAGAAGAATGCTACACACTATATATTTTAGAAAGCATTTTAATATTGTCTCTCTGTACAGGTTTGAAGGCGCTTGCAAACTATGGATTTCCCTCAATACTTCATAGTTACCAAATCCATGTTTATAAACTCCAGCAAGTAAAGCAAGGTTTTATTTTTTTCCCCACCACTCAAAGGAATTAGTTTCCTTCTTTAAACATGAGTGAGATCCAATATCGGGATAGTCCGAGAAAATGGCTTTACAATTGGTATGAATCCATGCAAAATCCAGGACAAATTTTTTTTCGAGTGCAATCGCTAAATAGGTCATGTAAAAATAATCATGGAGGACTAAGTCTGGAAGAATATAACCAACACACTCTGGTTGCTGGAATATTAACACACCAAATAGAAATCGCTATGTTGCACCTATTGGATAAACTTGCCGATGCATTTACTCAGGAAAGGACGATGGACAGACTTCGAAAAAATTTGGGGTAATATATCCCACATGCATGGAGTACTTCACCTTTTCATGGTTTATATACATTGATGGTTTCTATTGGAGCAATAATTTGTATTACCTTATTGATCTACCTAGGAGGCATAATCATTTTCCTTGTGCTTATGTTGTATTGTCTAACTTAGGTTATTCTAATCAATACTAGTGAAATAGGTGATTCTAGCTCATTAAATGTAGTTGAGGTACTCTAGTTTGAACATCCTGACATTTCCGACTGTGCATTAATTGCAAACCACTTCAAGCTTTGATGATGGGCTCTAGTGTGTGTGGATGTGGCTTTTTGTGGTCTTCTTGGCATTTATTTTCCTCCTAGAGATTCATCCACTCACCCATGCACTCTCCCATTATTTCCTTCCATCATTTATGAACCAAGCATGCTTCTTACCTATTCACAAATGTTTACACATGGATTCATGATGGTTTGGATAGATTTTGGAGCCTATTGGTCAACCTATGGGGTTTAAGGGTCAAATCCTAGGGGGCTCATGAATTGTCTCCAATGTAATATAAATATGTACCATACATACCTACAACGTGTGTTTTAATATAATGGCTAGATATTAGCACCGTTCACATGTGCTATTCTAGCACTTTATGTTTCTTTGTTGTTCTCTTGCATATTTTTTCAAACACTTTGATGGTGAATATTGTTCTAGATCCTAGATCTACTTGAGAAGAAATTCTCATATGGTATCCAAGCTAGATGGAGGTGCAAGTAAAATCTAGTGAGGTTTGAGTTGTTGTTTAGGGCATATTTACATTTTATCTGAGTGTTTTTCATTGTAGGTTCTTACAACAACTTCATGGATTCACAAGCACTTCATGTCCTTTCCCCATTCAACTATTTTGAATGAAGTCAAATATGTGTGCATATGTCAAGAGGAAATGTCTCTATGATGTCTCCATTGGTGTTGTGAGAGAGCCGAAGTCCTGTCAAGAGAAGTTTTATTGGCTTAATGACAATCGGATAGATCCTATGGAACTATGTGTCTCACTATACCTCCTACCATGTGTTATATCCTTGATTCTGATGAGTACCCATTCCAGCTTTGGAGAAATCTAGATGAATATATTGGAATCTAGAAAGAAGATGTGATCTATATGGAGAGAAATAAAATGGGCACCTCCTTATGTGTTCTTCCTCCTATGACATTGGCTCCATGCATTTCTCAAGAAGTTGTTCGAAATGAAGAAGAAGAAGTGCTAGAGATTCAGCAAATGATCCAACTCAAGTTTCTTCCTCTGTGGCTTCCTCCACTTATCAAGAATCTATTTTTCATGAATATAGCATATGAGTTGGTTCCATAACTACTGCTAAAGAGTTATCTATCCATTCTATGTCATTCTCCTCTATGTATTTTGTTACGAATGGTGAATATGTAATGCTAGTTGATGTTCATACTAGGCCTTCTCTAGAAGATGGATTTTCTTCACATGAGAGTATTGGTTCAAAAGATGGAGAGATTTGGATGTCAACTGAAGATCTGTCAATGCTTCACACTCTTTTTCCCATGGATTCCTCCACCATGACTGGTACAATTCCTTCAAGTTCATATGAATATGGATAAGCCTTTGCCATCACAATGGTGCGCCCTCTTGGAGCTAATTAAAACCTTCTTTCAAATTTGATGCTTCAAGATCCTTATGAATTGCTCTGGGTCACCTATTCTCAAGCACTTAAAGTCTCTTTTGGGCATGGAATCCTTCTTGGTTCAAGGTTCAAGTCTGAAGAGAACCATTCTCTCTCCTATCAGTGCATTTTAGTTATTCTACATGGTATGAGGATTCATCATGCAGTTGTTCCTGAGTTGGTTGAGCACATTCCACTTCTTCCCATGAAGAATATTCCTCGAGACATACTCATCTAGTTTGGAGTGTATACATATTTTTGTTTCTTTGTCATATCCATTTTGAGGGGAGGTTTTGTCCCATGAGGTTTTCCTCCTTACCTCGGTTACATGGATCAATAAATTTTTGTTGTAAAAGGTGACTCGTTCCTTAGTTTCCAAGGCCTTAATAAATCATGTGGTGTACTAAGTCAGGATTAATGGGGGGTGTTGGAGCAATAAATTTCCTTAGTACCTTAATTATATACCTAGGAGACATAATCATTTTCCTAGTGATTATGTTCTATGGTCTAACTTAGGTTATACTGATCAATACTAGTCATATAGGCAATTCTGGTTTATTAAATGTAGTTGAGGTGCTCTAGTTTCAACATTCGGACTGTGCATTAATTGAAAACCACTTACAACTTTAACGAGGGGTGCTAGTGTGTGTGAGTGTGTCTTTTTGTGGTCTCCTTGGCATTTATTTTCCTCCTAGAGATTCCTCCACTCACCCATGCCCTCTCCCATTCTTAGCTTCCCTCATTTATGAATCAAGCATGCTTCTTTCCTATTCACACATATTCACACATGGATTCATGACAATTTGGTTATGTTTGGGAGCCTATTGGTCAACCTAGGGGGGTTTAGGGGTAAAATCCTAGTCTGACACTTGGATGCATTCACATAGCCACCAAGGGCTCATGAATTATCTCCCATGCACTATAAATATGTATCATACATTCCTACAAGGTGTGTTGTTATATAATGGTTAGATATTAGCACCATTCACATGTGTTATTCCATCTATTTAAGTTTATTTGTTGTTCTCTTGCATATTTTGTCAAATACTTTGATGGTGAATATTGTTCTAGATCCTAGATCTACTTGAGAAGCATTTCTCACATTTTCAACTTACATTGACACATTGAAAAATTTGATGCCCCTGGTGGGCTCCTCCTCGATTTTGACTTTGTGCTTCGGGTTTGATTTGTGTTTGTTACTTTGACTTATGTATTGTGTTATGTGGATGTGGCAGCTATGTGGTCGACATGGCCATATTTTAGAGCTATCGGTGTTGAGCTAACTTGGAGATTGTGCTTGGCCCAATACTTTTCCTTTTTTAATAAAATAAATATTGGCCATATAAATACAAATATTTTATAAACTAAACCTCAGGCTAATATATATTCTTTTTCAATAAAATAAGCTTGGGTCATGTTTATAAATTTTTTACCCGAGAACACAAATCCCAGTATGTTGTCCAGCAATTGACTTAGAATCCATTTTCGTTGCAATTATAAAATTATCTTTCTTTTATTTTCTTTCCAAACCTATAAATTTTTATGCATTATTCAAATGAGCAAAACCTTGAAACTCTCCAATCACCAATGAAGCCTAAAATGGATGCAGTGATAGCACTAATTCCAAGAAAAATAAATAGTGTTAACAACTAGCTCCAACTAGGGATGATATCCTGCTTGCGGGATAGCAAAGAACCCATAGAACTGTGCTTGATCCATTGGGTTTCTCCCAATATTTCCTGAAGCCCTCAACATGCTCTGACCTGTAACCATAAGGCGAACCCATACTGCAACTTGTAACCTGTTACCAACCCTTGATCTAAATACTGAAACCAAATGAAAACTATAACTCTGAACTTGAAACATCAAACTAAACTGAAATTCATATTGAAACCAAAGTGCAAAATTGTTGAAAGAAATACTCACCATGTCGAACTTATTCACACACTCCTACCTACCCTAATTTGTCAAACTTGGTTCTCAATCAAATAATGAAAAAGTTCCAATGAATCCAATCTAGCAGTTGATCCAATAATTGAACTTCTTCATCATGCTTAATCAAAATAAGAACTGAAGAACGTAATGGTGAAAAGTTCTGATAATAGATTTGACCTTTATTGAAAACACAAAACCCAATATCCCAAGTGAATTTTTTTCCATATAATCATTCATTGGGTCATTAAAAACATGACAACCTTAAAAAAATTCTGTTATTTGCTTTCTATGACAAGTTTTCTCAAACTGTAAATTCACTTGCAAACTATCAAACTGGTTTTTGGAAAAAACATAAAGGGTATGCTCATGACAACTTTTAAATGGAATATCAACAACCTCATTTAAAATGTCTGAATTTACAACTTAATTTTCTTTATGTGTTTCAAAAGAATTATTATATTTTTTGTTCAAAAGAATCAAGTGAAATGGATCTTTCTTGACACAAAGATTCTAAAATTGAAAGACATGAGAAAAACTCAACTGAAAACCCTCATATTCTTCTTGGAGATTGAATCCTTTATTACAGACTGCTGGTTTTTTTCTATGCTGAGACTGATTGTATGGTTTATCATCTTTCTCATCAGCCATTTCTAAAAATTCTATAACATCATCCATAATCTCAGATTTTTGTGTTTGATTAGTGACTCTAGATCCCTTTCTCAACAATTCAAATGAAGAAAACTCAAAGGCAAACTATTACCTTCAGCAAGGTTACCATTTACCATGTTTTCAAAATTATGATAGTTAATAGTGATACGATTTTATTTAGTAAGTATCCAAGAACTTGCAATATCTTCAGCGGTTTATTTATGTACACTATCCAAATAGTCATCCTAATACTCATCATATATGGGTAAGCTGAAATTTTCTTGAAAACCATCAATAACCGAATTTGTAACATCTTGCTG
>LPNX010672937.1:454990-481803 GCA_001517045.1 Pseudotsuga menziesii | reverse complement strand
TCTTGACTCCATTCAATTTCTTCAAATGGAAAGCTGAGATGGAGATATTGTTGACAGTGAAAGGTATCTATAATGTTACCATGGCTACTAAGGTAGAGCCTAATGTAGCTGCAAATAAAATGAAATGGCACAACAGGAGGGATGAGGCCTATGGTCTTTTGTGTTTGAGTATTTCAAGAGACCTCATCTTTCATATTGATTCATTGACATCTCCTAATGAGGTGTGGGAGAATATTGAAGATATTTTTGAAAGACAGATGAGATGAGAGGACATCAAATCGAGAATGAATTGATCTCCTTGAATCCTAGTAGCTTTGAATAATTGCAACTTTATTTTACCAAGTTTAAGGCCCTTGTTTTTTAGTTAAAACAATGTGGGATTGAAAAGAAGGAGGAGCAATAGTGTAACACCCCCGTTTTGACCCCATTTGCATTAATGTATGTGATGTATATATTGTAATGAATCATGGTGTGGAGCTAAAGGAAAAAATCCCTCCATCGATTTGGTTGTGTTATGTTTCAGTGATTGGACTGTTACTGATGGTATATCGGGATATGCGGTATATATATTAAATTGTGGCATTATGTAAATGTGCATCTTAATTAATTGAACCCAGCCAACTATGTTCACTGTAACCAAATTGAGAAAGGGCATGATTCCTATGGATAAGGAGGGAAAATATTGAAACTTGAGCCATGGGGGGGGAACAAACCATGTGTCACCACTCTCTTCACTCACCTTCCCTTGTCTCATCCAACCACCATCCTTAACTATTTTGTTGTTGATTGGAGAATCTATTCTCTGACAGAAAGACCACTACGCCACATTTCCATTCTCTCCATGCTGGCACTCTCTGCACATTGCGCCTTTTGGATCGCGAATGGCCTGTCCACTATCCCGATCAGGAGATGTTCATTTTCTCCAGGATGAGCGGAGTTAAAAGGAACCATGATTCACTGTTTGAGGGTTTGGTTCTCCTCTTCCTCATCGATTGTTGGCTTGTGAACAGGTTCATTCTCCTCGGCCTAACAGATTGCTAGCTTGCGGCTGGTTCTTCCTTTCTCACGGGATTATGAGTCGGCGGTTGGGTTCATCCTCAGATTCACGCAAGTAGTTTGTGTCTTTTCCCATCGTTTTCAGACTGCATAATGTTCTGTTATTCCATTGTGGAATGGTGGTCGTGATTTCATCCACAGTTCTATGCTTTGGCTGTGTCTTTTTCCATCACGCATGGTTTGGGAGTTGTGATTTTCCCATATTCTAATCTATGTAAGTTTTCCAGCGACTGCAGTAGGAATTGTGTGTTGTGGGCTCAGGGTTGCTCGTGGGCGGTTATTGGCCATGATTGTTGGATTGCATTTTTCCCCTGTAAAAGCTTGAATAGTTGTTTGGTTGCTTGCATGCAGTGGTTTTGTCCTCGGATTGCATTGGAGTGGTGAATGAGGGCCTGAGGTGCTTGATAAACTTGGTGGGTTGAGAACCACATAGACAGAGCTACTGAGCTGGCTTTTTTCTCCACAACTCCTGAGTAGCATTGGAAGGGAGATCAGGGTTTGAGGGACTACGTTTCAAAGAAGGGTCTGATTTCCTTATGTTGGGTGTGTGTGGGTGTTCTAGAATCCTGACTAGCTCTAGTGTTGGTGTCTGTAGATCTTCAATGAGCTCACCACCTTAGTGTTTATCCCTTCCCAGCTCCTGGATGGCCTAATAAACCCAACTTATTGGCTTGGAAGATTTATTGTTCGCCTGATAAACCCAACTGTGTTGGCTTGACTGAAGTGTGTACCCTTGTGGTGTCGTTATCCTTGGCTATGTGCGATTCTGTTAGTTCCTTATTCCTTGGAGAATCATGCCTGGCTCAGGGGTGGCAGCGTTGCTGAGAAATTAAGGAGCACACAGGCATATGGTTGGGTGGAACGTTGCAGCGACGTAGCTGGTTGCGGAACAAGTTCTTATTAAGATAAGAATTCTTACCTGATTTGTGTCTGCAACCATATTACCATTGATGAAGGATGATATACATGTTAAATGTTGATCTATATATGCATGAGTGTTGATTGATATGTTTTGCTTTCGTTGTGTATATGAATGATTATGCTGGAGTGTAGTAGCGTCCTCTTGCCCAGTGAGAGGTTCGGGGATGTTACAGTATGGTATCAAAGCTCTGGTTGCAGCATGGGCCTGAATGGTCCATGAAAGATCAGATAGTAGAGGTAGGTTTCCTTCTACCCAGTAGCGATCAAAAAATTGTGTGGCAGGAAAAATTCAAAAAAAAATTATAAGTAACAAAATCATCAGCCATCGAAAGATATTAATGATTCATGCACCCACCGTTGTAGAATCCTAGAGCACTAGTCTTCCAACGAGGAAAAAGTTTCAACTGCTGATGTCAATGTACTTTAGTTCTCCGATCAGAAGAGAACAGTTGATTTGGTTGACGATGGATAGGATATGGTCGAGCTGATGAAGTGGCGAAAGAAGGTAAAGAGAAATATTTTGAAATTTTTTTCTAAGTCCGACCATTGGCGATCGGCGGAAGATAGTTTTTTTCATCGCCGATGGTTAGACGAGGGAACTACCGATGAACTACATCGAAAAATTTTAGCTGATGGTGCACCCACCATTGCAGTAGTCTAAGACACTATCCACCCGATGGATAGTTGATCCAACGGCCGATGCGGTGGAGGAAGAAGAAGAAACTTCCAAAATTTTTCTAAGTGTTGACTTCATTAGCCATCAGGAAATGTTAGTTGTCCAGGTCGCCGATGAACATCGAAAGGAATTAGTGTTTCAAAGCACCGTTTTTGTGGAATCCTAGTGCATTAATCCACCAACGGATACAGGTTCCACTTACCGATGCCGTGATGGTTGTGTTTCAGTTGCCGATCGAAGGAGAACTATCGTTGTCATTGCTGATGAATAGAAGATGGAAGAGTCGATGTGGTGGAAGGCAAGGAAAGAAGAAAATTGAAAATTTTCTCTAAGGCACGAGATCATCGGCCGCCGGGCAATGTTAGTGGATCAGATCGTTGATTGGAAAAGTTTCAGTGAAGGTGAACCACAGTTGTGGCTACTTAGTCAAATATCCATCTGATGCCGTAATGAACAACTACTTCAATCATCGACGAGTGCCCCACGGAGACCATAGTGACTCTGCTGTCCACCATTGTGGCCACATAAAGGACTAATCACCCGAAGACAAGTGCATCCCAATGCTGATGCCACAAGAGAATAGCTGCTCCGACCATCGACAAAGTCATGAGCTGCAAAAGACATAGAAAGACCGTGGGCTGCCGTTGCGGAAGCCGAAAAGACTAACTATCTGATGCCTAGAGCCCCGACCACCGACACAGCATGGAATCGATACGGTAGGCGAAGTTAAACAAATGGATCACCAATAAGACTTGGAACAGTAGGCCATTATGGACCCAATACGATGGAATAAATAAACGAACAACCTGCCGATACATCAGAGAGTTAGTAGGGAAGAGACCCGATTAGAAGAGAATTTTTGAAAAGTATAAGGTCATCAAATTTTTTTTTAAGGGTCAGGCTGTTGATCGGACATAATAAAAGGATCATGAACCCACCATTGCAGCAGTCCAAAGCACTATCCATATGATGGATAGTAGACCTGATAGCCGAAGGATGTCCATGGAAACCATAGTAGGAACAGTTTCTTGCCATTGCGGCTGCCCAAGGGACTGTGCACCCGATCAACAGTTGATTTTCTCGCCGATGCATATTGAAAGTTTAGTCAATTTGACCACCAAAATGCCGGAGAGAAGTCAACAACAGAATGCTGATGAACTAGGTGTTTTGACCACCGAAGTATCGGAAAGATAGCTGGAAAGAGGTTTGATTCGGCCTAAGAAAATTGGTGTTTTCGAGAGACTTTCTCAGTGATTTTTCAAGCAGCTTTCAACTCTCTTTCAGCATATTTCGGCAAATTATTAGGGGTCATAGTGTTGAAAAGAAAGAGAGGAAAATTTTGTGTTTTAAGCAAGATTGTGTTTTATGAATTTCCAAAAGAGGAAGGTAAGTAGTTTTGATTTATATTAATGATATGCATCTAACAGTTTGTTACTAACACATTGCAGAATTATAGACAACTTCCAAGAGAAGTACTCTAGAATGAACAGTGTGGTAAAGCAAGAGGTGGTTCGGTCATGAGAACCCAAGATGGGTATGATGCTCGAGATTCTTACGAGCGTGCAGGAGATGCCATGGGAGAAAATGTCCGGAATGGAAATGATGACATAGAGTTTAATGGAAGGAGATTCCAAGAGACACCGTCCAAGGTTGCAGCCACCATGAGAAGCTTGATTAAATCCCAGGAAGAGCAGCATCATTTGAATGCTTCCATGTTGCAAAGTTTGACAGATTTGCAGAGGAATATAGACTCTGGGCGAGAAGGCAGTAAGAGCAGCACTAGGAGAAGGAGAAGGACCTCCAGTGGATCATCTAATTCTGAAGAATCCAGTGGAGATACAATTTCATCTCCTCATAAATAGAGAAGAAGAAAACACCATAGGGATCACTCTCGAGATGAATTCAGGAAATCTAAACCTCCTACGTGTGATGGTGAGATAAATACGGGACAAGAATCTAAAGCTTGGATTCTTGGGATAAAGAAGTAATTTCAAGTACGGGATTATTTAGGAAACATGAAGGCAAGAGTTTCCATATTCAATCTAAATGGAAGAGAATCCATTTGGTGGGAACACTTCAAGCAAGTAAAGAAGATCAGTGAAAGGAAACGGAAGTGGAAACAGTTCAATAATTATTTCAGGAAGAAATACCTCTCTGACAGGTATTATGATGATAAGATTAAGGAGTTCCATGAGCTGAGATTGGGACAGCAGACCATGGATGAATACGCAAATAAGTTCTTTGAATTGTTGAGGTATGTCCAGTACATCAGAGATGAAAAAGTGAAGGTCCAATGGTTTCTGAGTGGATTGCCTTAGTCTTACAAAGATAGAATTGAGTTCTATGAACCGAGAACTCTCGAAGAAGCAATAAGAAAGGATAAATATTGCTATGAGTAAATAAAAGGTAAACCTAATTACCATAAGGCATGGAAGGACAAGAAGAATGAGAAGTTTGACCAAAGAAGGAAAGGTTTCAAACCCTCCATATTCAGGAATCAGCAGAAGCAACCATCCCAAGCTACGAGTAATCCAGTTGGAGTGACAGGTGGAAAGCCTAAGGATCCACAACAGGATAGAAGGCCACTCAAATGTTGGAAATGTGAAGGACTCCACCTGCGTAGATATTTTCCACTTGAGAATGAAAGTGCAAGGCCAACTTATAACATTTAGGAATCAGAAAAGTGGGTCAGGTAGCAAGAGGAGTCCCTAGAATTTATGCAGCACTGGAGGACTGTTAGGAAGATCACTAGTCAAATTTGGTTCAAGTTGTAGGTAACATTGTTGAACAATCTATTTCTATTTTGGTTGACCCTAGTTCTACTCACAGTTACATTACTCCTAGAGTAGCGGAGATGTGTGCTTTTAAGAATATCAAGCATAGAAAATCTTGGTTAGTTCAGCTAGCCACTAGTACTAAGAGAAAGGTCAATGAAGTAGTTGAGGAATGGCCATTGGTTATGAATGGATTGATCACTTATGTAGATCTAAATGTTCTACCTCTTGGTTCTATGATGTTATCATTGGAATGGATTTGTTAGAAGCTCATAGAGTGAAGCTTGACTGTTATAACAAGACTTTTGAATGCACAAATGAAGAAGGAAACCCAGTAGTTGTGAAAGGTATTCCAAAGGTAATTTCAGTAAGATAGGTTTCAGCAATGCAGTTGAAGAATTTCTGTAGGAAAGGTTTCCAGTTGTATGTAGATCATATTCTGGAACCAATAGGAGATGAAACTCCTAGGTTGGAAGACTATCAGGTGCTACAAGAATTCAAGGATTTGTTTCCAGATGGGATTATAGGGCTTCCTCCAAAGAGGGACATTGATTTCACCATTAGACTTGTGTCAGGAGCAGCACCAGTGTCCAAGACACCCTACCGGATGAGTACACCAAAGATGCTAGAGTTGAATATGCAACTGCAAGAGTTGTTGGAAAAGAAGTATATCTAACTGAGTGTGTCTCCTTGGAGAGCACTGGTTCTGTTTGTGAAGAAGAGAGATGGTAAACTCAAGTTATGTATTGATTACATATAGTTGAACAAGGTTACTGTGAAGAATAAATATCCTTTGCCTAGGATTGATGACCTCTTTGAGCAAATGAGAGGAGCAAAGGTATTTTCCAAGATTGACTAGAGGTCTAGTTACTATCAGGTGAGGATAAAGGATGAAGACATTCATAAGACAGCCTTCAGGACAAGGTATGGACATCATGAGTTTGTTGTGGTGCCATTTGGTCTCACAAATGCACCAGCTACATTTATGTGCCTTATGAATAGTGTCTTCAGTAAGTATTTGGACAAGTTTGTTCTTGTTTTCCTTGATGGCATTCTTGTTTATTCTAAGAATGAGGAAGAGCATGAAGAGAATTTGAAATTTACATTGCAAATGCTCAGGGAACATCAGTTGTATGCAAAATTGAGCAAGTGTGACTTCTACAGAGATAGAATTCAGTATTTGGGTCACATTAGCTCAAAAGAGGGTATATCAATAGACCCTGAGAAGATCGAAGCCATTATGAATTGGCCTACTCCAAGAAATGTGACGGATGTAAGATATTTTATGGGACTTGCAAGATACTACAAGAGATTCATTGAAGGAATTTCTAAGGTTGCACATGCCATCACTTCTTTTCAAAAGAAGGGGATGAAGTTCGAATGGAATTCGAAGTGTGAAGAGAGCTTCCAGCGGTTGAAGAATATTCTCACTAGTGCACCAGTATTGAAGGTTGTAGATCCAGAGAAAGATTTTGTGGTATGTACCGATGCATGCGGACAAGGGCTTGGAGGAGTCCTTATGCAGGATAACCACATGATATGTTATGAGTCAAGAAATTTGAAGGAGCATGAGAATAACTATGCCACCAATGATCTAGAGCTTGCAGCCATAGTACATGCTCTCAAGATGTGGAGACATTACTTGATGGGTAGAATATTTGAGCTCAAGACAGACAATTGTGGCCTAAAGTATTTGTTTGATCAGCCTACTCTGAATTCTAGGCAAGCGAGATGGCTAGAATTTCTATGTGAGTTTGATTTTGAAATCTAGAACATAAAAGGAAAAGAGAACAAGGTAGCTGATGCACTCAGCAAGAAGGTACAGGAAATGCATGTGGCATCTCTTAGTATTTTCCAATCAGAAGAATGGGATATGAATTGGAAGAAGATGGAATTCTTACTTATAAAGGCAGAATTTATATTCTGAATATCGCATATTTGAGGAGAGTTGTTATGGATGAAATCCATCAAGCTCCGTATTCTGGTCACCCAAGGTACCAGAAGACAATTTCTACAGCTAGAAAGCAGTACTTCTGGCCAGGGATGAAAAAGAACATGGCCGAATACACTTCAAGGTGCATGAAATGTCAACAGGTAAAGGTTGAGCATCAACATCCACTAGGTTTGTTGCAGCCTTTTCCAGTTTCGGAATGGAAATGGGAAGTTATTTCCGTGGATTTTATTACAGGATTTCCAATGACTTGGAGACAACATGATTCCATCGTGGTTGTGGTAGACAAGTTGACAAAGGTAGCACATTTTATACCGGTGAAGTCTACGCATAAGACTGATGACATTGCAAAGATTTTCATGAAGGAGGTTTTCAAATTGCATGGATTTCTGAAGGAAATAGTTTTTGACAGAGATGTCAAGTTCACTTCCAATTTTTGGAAAGGGTTGTTTGTAGATTTGGGTACAAAGCTAAAATTAGGCACTTCCTACCATCCTCAGACAGATGGGAAAACATAAAGAGTTAATCAGGTGCTTGAATATATGCTTTGCATGTATGTGATGGACAAACCAACCAAGTGGGAAGATTAGTTACACTTGGTAGAGTTTGCTTATAACAATGGATAGCAGGCATCCTTGGGGATGAGTCCATATGAAGATTTGTATGGAAGAAGGTGTAGAACACTAATGACTTAGGATAATCCAATGAACAGGGTTGTGATTGGACCAAAATTGCTCAAGGAAATGGAGCAAGAGGTCGTAAAGATCAGATAGAATCTGAAAGTAGCACAGGACAGACAGAAAATCTATGCAGATAAGCATAGGATGAACATAGAGTTCAGTGTTGGGGATCATGTCTACCTTAGAGTGAGCACAAGTAAAAGTTACTTGAATCTTGGGAGTTGTGCCAAGCTGTCACCAAGATATTGTGGGCCATTTGAAGTGCTTGAAAGAATAGGGCCTGTTACATATAGAATTGCATTGCTTGCTAGTACTAGAGCTCATAATGTTTTTCATGATTCTTTACTTAAGAAATATGTACATGATCCTAACCATGTGATAAATTGGGATGTGATTCAGGTGGAACCCGAGGGAGAGCTCCAAATTGAGCTAATGCACATCCTCGACAGGAAGGTCACAATGCTTCAGAACCGAGCCATAGGGCAGGTAAAGGTGTAATGGAAGCACTACAGACATGAAGAGGCTATGTGGGAGCTAGAGGATGCCATACAATTGGCACATCCATTTTTGTTCAATTCTGCGGAACACTAAGGCGATACCAGTGTAGCATTTTGTTCAATTTTGTAAAGCACTAAGGACGGTGCTATTGAAGGGGGAGGGGAATGTAACACCCTGGTTTTGAACCCATTTGCATTAATGTATGTGATGTATATATTGTAATGAATCATGGTGTGGAGTTGAAGGAAAAAGCCCCAACATCGATTCGGTTGTGTTATGTTTCAGTGATTGGACGGTTACCGATGGTATATCAGGATATGCAGTATATATATTAAATTATGGCATCATGTAAATGTGCATCTTAATTAATTGAACCCAGCCAGCTATGTTCACTACAACCAAATTGAGAAGGGGCATGATTCCTGAGGATAAGGAGGAGAAATAATGAACCTTGAGCCATTGGGTGGGGGGGGGGGGAGCCATGTGTCACCACTCTCTTCACTCACCTTCCCTTGTCTCATCCAACCATCATCCTTAACTATTATGTTGCTGGTTGGAGCATCTATTCATTGAAAGAAATACCACCATGCCATGTTTCCATTCTCTCCACGCCGACACTCTCTCCACGATGTGCCTTTTGGATCATGGATGGCCTATCCACTATCCCGATAGGGATTTTTTTGTTTTCTCTAGGCTAAGCGAAGTTAAAAGGAACCATGATTCATTGTTTGAGGGTTCAGTTCCCTTCTTCCTCACTGATTGTTGGCCTACGAACAGGTTCGCTCTCCTCTGCCTGATGGATTTCTAGCTTGCGGTTGGTTCTTCCTTTCTCACGGGATTGTGAGTCTGCGGTTGGGTTCATCCTCAGATTCATGCAGGGAGTTTGTGTATTTTCCCACCATTTTCAGACTACCTAATGTTCTTCTATTCCATCATGGAATCCTGGTCGTGATTTCATTCACAGTTCTGTGCTTTGGTTGTGTCTTTTTCCATCATGCATGGTTTGGGAGTTGTTCTTTTCCCATTTTTTGATCTGTGTAAGTTTTCTAGCGACTACAATAGGAATTGTGTGCTGTGGGCTTAGGGTTGCTCATGGGAGGTTATTTGCCAAGATTGTTGGACTATGTTTTTCCCCTGTAAAAGCTTGAATAGCTATTTGGCTTCTTGCATGCAGTGGTTTTGTCCTCATACTGCATTGGAGTGGTGAATGAGGACCTAAGGTGCTTGATAAACCTGGTGGGTTAAGAACCACACAAACAGAGCTACTGAGCTGGATTTCTTCTCCACAAACCTTGAATAGCACTGGAAGGGAGATTAGGGTCTGATGGACTGCGTTGCAGAGAAGGGAATGATTTCCTTGTGTTGGTTGTGTGTGGGTGTTCTAGAAGCCCGACTGGCTCTAGTGTTGCTGTCTGTAGCTCTTCAATGAGATCACCAGTTTATCATTTATCCCTTCCCAGCTCCTGGATGGCTTGATAAAACCAACTTATTGGCTTGGCTAATCTGTTGTTCACCTGATAAACCCAACTCTCTTGGCTTAGCTGAACTGTGTACCCCTGTGGTGTTGTTATCCTTGGCTATGTGTGAGTCTGTTAGTTCCTTATTCCTTGGGGAATCATGCCTGGCTCGGGGGTGTCAGTGTTGCTGAGAGATTAAGGATCATGTGGGCCTATGGTTTGGTGGAACATTGCAGTGACGTAGCTGATTGCGGAACAAGTTCTTATTAAGATAAGCATTCTTACGTGATTTGTGTCTGCAATCATATTACATTGATGAATGATGATATACATGTTAAATACTAATATGTATATGCATGAGTGTTGATTTATATGTTTTTATTTCATTGTGTATATGAATGATTATGCTTCATAATATGTTTTATGAGATAAGTACCATGCTTCAGCATTACATATATTTATGTTCATGTTCGTGGGGCTAGATGCCCATATGTTGGAGTGTAGTAGCGTCCTCTTGCTCGGTTGGAGGGTCAGGAACATTACAAACAGGTTTGACCATTCTCTCAAAGCTTGGTCCTAAATATTTAGTGTTTGTTTCAACCTTTTATGCCACTAAATTGACAGCTCAAACTTGGAATATGCCTAATCTTGTTGAGTTCATGGAATCCCTCACTCAGGAACAAGATAAATTGGTGATGATGGGCACCATCAAACCTTCCAAATACCAATATTTGGTTGCTAGAGATTCGAAGGTGGATTCAAAAAGAAAGAAAAAGGCTAAAAGTACACCTGAGCAAAAGAGAGACAAGGAAAAGTCTCAAGAGGAGTCCTCAGGCTCCAAGAGGAACCCCCAAAAGAACAAGAACAAAGGATAAATGAGAAAGTGCACATGCTGTAGTAAGGGCTATCATCCTGAGAGCTCTTATATGAAAAAGTAGATAGACATGTTGACCCAACTCCTGGATAAAAACAACATATACCTTCCTGATTGCTCAAAGAATAGGGAAGGAGGATCAAATTCAGAAGACAAGGAGAGAGTACATGCTTTTGTTGCTGGAACTTGAAGCTCACCTAGTTTTATCATTGATTCTGGAGCTTCCAGACATATGATTTCGACAAAAGAGATATTCTCTTCTCTTGACATGTCTAAAGGTACACCAATAGTTTTGGGAGATAACTCGACAGTATGGGAAAATGTAGTATTGATATTGACCATAGTAATTTCAATAATGTGTTGTATGTTCCAGGTATTGAATCTAATCTCTTGTGGATGTATTAGATGACTCACACTGGGTCTCCAAAGAAATTCATCATATTCCCCAATGAATTTGAAATCACTAAGATTTCGAATGGTAAATTCATAGCAAAAGGTGTTGTTGATAACACTTTGAAGGTATACAAGTTTTCCCATTTTCTACCCTACTGAAACCCCTCTAATATTCTTAGTCATGCTAATGAAGCAAGCAAGCTTTAGCATGAAATATTTAGCCATATTAAATACAAGTATCTTTCTGATTTGTGTGAAAAATACATGGTCATAGGGTTACCAAAGATCAAGTTTTCTAAGGGAGTCTATCAAGGTTGTATCCTAGGAAAACACCTAGAGCACAAGTATGTGAGAGATAGTCATCAGAGAACCTCTGCACCTCTAGAGTTGATCCACAGTGACATTGCTGGTCCATTCCCTCATATGTCCATGAGTCAATCCAAATATGCACTCACCTTCATAGATGACTTTTCTAGGTATTGTTGGGTTCACTTCCTAAAGCATAAGTCTGAAGTTTTTGACCTCTTCAAATGCTTTAGAGCCCTTGCTGAAAACCAATCTGGGAGGAAATTGAAGATCCTCAGATCTGACAATGGTGGTGAGTATGTCAAGTCTGAGTTCATCTGGTATTGCAAAGATGCAGGTATCCATATGCAAAATTCTATCCCTTACACACCAGAACAAAATGGTGTTGCTGAGAGAAAGAACAAATCACTGCTGGGGATTGTTGATCATGTGGTGAATAACGATTGATGAAAATATTTCCAAAATTTTTTTTTCCTGTCCAGGTTTAAGGGAGGATTTTACCACTGGTTTTTCTCCTATTTCCTTGGTTGTATGGACATGCAGTATGTAAAAGGGTGACTAAGACTTGTTGTTAGGCCCTATAAGTTTATGATATTTACTCATAAAGTTAGGCTTAGGGGTGGGTGTTAGAATAATCAACCCATAGTTACTCATATTTGACATTAATTAAATCATTTTTGTCTTATTCCTAGAATCCTAGATTCCCTCTCTATTCTAGTTGACTTCTACATGTTCCTAGAAGTCAATGCTGGTAGGGGTTTTGGTAAGTGAGTTGCACAACGTCGTGGTAGCTACACAAGCTCACGCAGTACCACGCATGGTCAGATCAATGCGATGGGTAGAGAAATAATGGTTTTGAATATTTAATATATTATTTGACCAAGTTTTTTCACCATAGGTCATTAGCGGTTACAAGTTAGTTAGAAGTGGGCCTTCAATGTAAAGGCGCAAGCCTATATAGAACTAGTTTTTCAATTGTGATAGACATCAATATTATCTTGAGCATGATTATCTCTTGAGGTCTGGTGCGATTTGTCTATGGTTTGGGATAATTTTCTATTGTATTTGCTATCTATCTAGTTTCTTTTGATGTATTCATCCTCTCATTGTGGAGAAGAATTTCCTGTTTTGGATCCTTTGCGCACAATTAATATGATATGATAATTGTTGCATAAATGTCATCTTTTGTCTTCCTATTTTCTCTGCTATGAGCTCAATGAGAAGTATGTTGAATTTGTCATGAATTATGATGTTGTGATTTATTCCAATTCTATTCCATTTCCATTATGGTTTACTGATGTCTCTACGATCTCTTGTGATTCGGTTGCATTTCTAATAATGGATGGTTTAAGTTGTTTTATACTGTTGCGCTGACGTAAAACGACAAATGAATGATGTGATTGTTAGATCTGTTGCAATGAAGATAGATTATGCTTATTATCTTAGTTCTACAATCTAATATTTATGCTGCTAAAACCCTGTTGGATTCCTTTTCCTCCCTTATTACTGCCAAAAACTTGGTTCCAACAGCTCCCCCTTGAACATCTCAGGTGAGACTTCATCCACTCTGTGGATGTTGCTAGGGAAGGTAACCCCTACCTGGGCTAATGGTGCTTAGGGAGATCACATTGGTTGGCCATCAACATAGCGAGAACCCATGTTAATGAGGATTTGTTGGTGAGTTTTCACCAACAAATGGTTCTCTTTCCAAGACCGAGTTGCGATTGAAAGAAGGATATGTTTTGGCATCCGACTCCTCTAGATATTGAGGGGTGGTTTGGTCTAAAACTGTGAGAGTTTGCTGATGCCAAAAATCAGAATCTGAAGCTGTCGATGAGAAATTGGTTGGACAGATATATTTACGATGGTCCTCATGAATGGTTCTTCTGTGAGTTTCTTGTTGTCTTGTATGAGTGGCTGGCGAAGTTTACTTATAAGAAAACCAACTTCCAAGGTGGAGAGTCAACTTCCTTTACTCCAGAACTGATTCGAGAAGTACAAGAAACAGACAATAAGGCATCGCAGGCTGTCGAGGTGTGGTTGGATAGTATCCTAGGGAGATACATTACTGAGATCATAGTTGATACTAATAAGTCCTTCATCGAAGCAGAAAGAGAGTTCTTCAATGGATAGCGAGGTATATTCTTGTTGTCTCTACAACTGTCAATTAAACAGCTTGTCTATGAAAAAGGTATTCTGAAGATAGACCAAGAGTAGTGGAACTCTGGTGTGTGGAGAATGTAGACACCATGATGAAAGGTGGGAGAAGCACGGAAAGGTAAGCAGTAGATGGGAATGAGTTCTGGTGAAAGTGTGAAGGTTGCCAAGGAAACAAGTGGTTATACAAGAGGAGGAGCAAGGTTTCAAGAGAAGAGGCAGAGGACGAGAGAAGGTACTACTGCGATCGAAGTTTGATGCTACAAGGAAAAACCACATGGGACAAAGAAACCTTGTAGTGACAACAGGGATGACTAGGCCCATGTTACGCCCGAAATGCCGATAGGATCAAACCCCAGCAGTAACGTGCCCACACCTTTGTGCACTACTCCACCACAAGGAAGAAACGCGCATTCTGCATCGACTTTCTTGACGTGTCAGCAACAACCTAGCAATAGAGTACCAGCAGGAGGACGAAGGCTTAGAATGGCATATAAGGAAATAAAGCTACCAATATTTCATGGAAACGATACCGATGACATAGAGCAATACTGGTTCTTGTGTGAGGCGATCTGGACCACCCCACAGACTGTAGATGATGATGTAAAGAAAATCCAGCTAGCCACCACCCTTAGAAGTCATGTGTTTGAGTGGTACATGATGTTCAAATGGGTTCCTCAGGGAGGTACCTCGCAAACATTGGATGAGATCAGTACGGGGTTATTCAAAGAATTGAAGAAGTCAAAGTCTGAGGCTCAGTACATTACCGATTTGAAGAAAATCAAGTAGTTCCCCAATGAAATAATTTGGGACTTTGATCAACGGTTTAAGAAGTTGATGGCTCGAGTCATATTCTAGATGATCGATGTTCAGCACAAGGAGTGGTTCATCACTGTGTTTGTCCCACATATCAGAGAACCACTAATGTAGAAAAATATTGCGACACAGAGCGAGGCTCTGGAAATCGCAATAAAACTAGAGGCATCACCAGTAGGAGAAACTACAGTTGGAATGAGCCTGATTCAGGCACATTTGGCCAACCTGACACTCCAACTATAAGATATTAAGAAATCCAAGGAAGATCATGATGACCTTTGGTGCACCCGATGTTATGTAGATGGACATACCAAGAATACATGTTCGACGTTCCAGAATTATTTTCTTTCAAGAGCCCCGAACCCATTGAGCTGCGGTGGTATACCATGGTGCCACATATGTCATGTCTATGGGAATCAACATGAGAACTACAAATACATGCAAAGGATGGTTACCAAGGTATAAAATCTGTACTGTACATTTTGACAGTTATTAGGACATGATGATAAAAAATACCAAGCTTATGATTTGCTCCAGGAAAGGACATATGATTCATATTTTGTGAAAGGTGAGGACCCCTAGGAAATGCAAACACAGCCCCAAATGGTAAAACCAGCAGCACAGGTGCATTATACACCATTACCCCATATGTAATTTATCCCAATGCAACCACAACAATAGTTTACACCACAACCATAGTTTGCACCTTAGCCACAGCTTGTAGCACAACTATAGTATGCGCCACGACCACTGTATAACTAGGCGCCACTCATTCAATCTCAGCCACAATATGTTCAAGCTATGCATTATGTCCATCAGCAACAAAACCCACCACAGCAGTAGATGGCCCAACCTCAGTTTCAACAAGGAGGAGTCTGAGGAGGAGGCTTCGGTCAAGGAAGAGGAAGAGGTCGCGAATAAATATGGTGTTATACCTTTGGATTATTTGGGCATTATCAGAGGGAGTTACCTCATGCACAGTGTACATACTATGCAGCCAGTGATCATAATGTTGAAAATTTCCCTCAGCTGATTGCAAATTTGAAGGCTGGAACCCTTCCTCAATTGCAGCATACGCAGACTTAGAACCAGCCAATGTTCCAAGTACAAAACCAGTCGACAATGCAGAATTAGATCCCATCATAGAATCAGACTCAAAACCCACACTAGACTCAGAATCAATCGATGAATCATCCATTGAATCAGATCCCACCATTGAATCAAGCTCAGAACATGAACCAAAGATCGACGGTTGCGAAAATTCAAGATAAACCACGAATGAAGGATATCGACGTTGGGGTTGTCACTCGTGTCGGTGCGACAACTGGAGAAGATGGACCATGGAAGAAAGTTCAGCTCACTGGAAATAAAAATGTAGAATTTTATATTGCGACAGAGAAGGACACTTTCTTCAAATCCAAGCATGTAATCGGGAGAAATTCGAGTAATTGCTGATTATTGACATGACATTTCTTTTTTATCCATTTGTAGAGGCAGGACCATCATGATAGCATGGTATCTTGTAGCAGTTCTTTGAGAGTTGTTTGTCACTTGGAAGGGACCCCGAAGCCCTTATCGAGCTTGAGAAATTAGTGTACCACCCGGATTATAAGGAATTAAAGCATTCCATGGTAAATTCCTTGCAAAATAGGAAAACGGGTAAGGAGATGAGGATGAATATCTATATTGGAGATTACAAGGTTGAATCTATTATTCTGGATCTTGGATCATATGTAAACATTTTGACCAATCAAACCTGGTAGTTGATGGGGAATCTGACCTTGAAATGGTTGTCAGTATAGTTGCAACTAGCAAATCAGGCAAAATTTGAGCCCATTGGTCGCGTATCAAACCTAGTTGTTGATATTGAAGGTATGAAAATGCATGCTGACTTTGATGTGATAGAAGTAGTCGAAGATGGAGGTTCCTATCCCAAACTGCTAGGAACTGGGTGGGCTAATGATAGCATGGCGGTCATCAATTTCAAGAAACAGGTCATGACATTTCAAAACCAGGATGTCAGGGTCATCGCTCCCATGGACCCTCAGGAAGGCCGTCAGTATATTGAACCAGTGAAGGATGAAGTCGGTAGAAGTTGGGATCATGCTTATAATATCTCTGAAGACTATATCCATCCTACCGTCGACAATGAACTTGGATGGTGTAGCGCAAGTACTGCGTCCTCTGACTCTAATGATTCTCTGGAAAATTGGCAGAATAGGTTGCATGAAGTGCCGCTCAGGAAATGTAGGTCAATTACATAGTCTCTTTGTCATATCGCGACTGAGATTGTTGAGTTTCCAATTTATGAAGGGCTTCCAGTGTTACTAGAATTCCTTTGAGGATTTGAAGAGAAAGTGCTTGAACCACAAAGGATATTGGCCCTAGACATCGCATTGAAGGCTGCTCCAGCTCGATGTTGGGAGACGTTGTTGGTGCTTAGGGAAAACCTAGGTTTTGTACTTTTATCTTCCAACCAACAAAGAGACCAACAGTGTTGTCCCTTTTAGCAACAACCTACGAACAGGTTGCAGTTCACCCAAAACATCTATGGGGTGCCATAGAATCAGGTTTCTGTAGGCAAAGAGGGATATTACTGTACCTTGAGCCTTAACAAATAATAAAAAAGCTTATATATTCACTTAAATAGCTTCGTAGTTTAGATAAACAAACAGTTACTTGCTTAACCCTTAATAAGTAATTCACAGCGAAGTTAATACTTAACAATATATCTTACTTATCATTCACCTACTTATCAAATGCATAAAACATAACAGGAACAAAACAAACAAGAACCACCACAACACAAGATATACATGGTTCACCCCCAGTGTAGGGGCTACATCCACAGAACTGCATTTATATTCAACTCTTTACAAACAACACAGTTCTGATCTATGCACTCAGCTGCAAATCTTCTCAACAACCCAAAACTGTGCACTAAGCTGTAGATCCTTTCTTCCAAAACCCTCTACGGACTCAGCTGCAGAGGTCATCCACGCACTCAGCTGGGACTTAACCTTAACAAAACCCTCTGCGCACTCAGCTACAGAGGTCATCCATGCACTCAGCTGGGACTTAACCTTAAACCCAAAATAGGCCTTAGATTCTTCACATCAAATTATCATTATTCAAAAACCTTCGAAAAACCCTTTTCTCCTTTACATAAGTGCCGATTTATACAAGTGCACTATTACAATAGCATGTGTTTAAACCATGGGCTTAAAAACCATGGGCTTAAACCATGGGTTATTTTCAAAATGAGGGGCTTCGACCCTCATACTATTTTGGACCGCAACTCCGCTTACAAGCTTCACACCAAAACCGCGGAGTTGCCAAAATTAAGGACCTTCAAGGTCCGTGCCCCAACAGACACACAAGCAGATGATCCATGACTCGAAACAGTGTCAGAGATTGATGATGGTGTGCTTCAGTGATTTGGAGGTCTATCATGCTGGAATATATGATGCAAGGAATGACCCCACCATTCATGTGATCGAGTCTCAGGATTTATGGGCATCGCGACCCAAAGATGAGTGGTTCCACACTTTTGTTCACACTCTGGATGAGATGCCAAGATCCTGGTATGTAGTGGTATAGTTATGCAGAACTATCATGACTTGGGACGATTTCTCCATTTGTTTTACACAAATGTTTAGATTCCAGGACAGCAACCCAGAAGTCCATAATGCATTGCACATAATCCGCAATGTAGTGTTGAAAGTTGTCCCTGTTGCATACCCAGTTGATCCACATGCACACTGCTCGATACAATCCATGATGACATGATACAACCTATCTGGGGAATCTGAGGATGATGAGGAGTTGTAGAATGTTAATATTCCACAAGTAGAAGGAATCCATGATGTCGTAGAACCCGACATATTGATGGATTCAGTGAGTCAGCTGTTGAAGATCAGGAAAGTCAACATCGGGTCAGAAGAGAACCCAAAATTTTCCAATGTCGAGGACTACTGGGATGAGGAGACAATGGCCAAAATCATGTACCTGCTGCATGAATTCTAGGATATTTTTTCGACATATTTTTCAGAGAAGAAGGGGATATTAGGGGACTTGGGTGAGATGAAAATCCTGTTGAAACTATATGCCAAACATATGCAGCAGAGGCCGTATCGACTAAACCCATGATACAAGGACCATGTGAAGGTTGAGATAGACTAGATGCTAGATGCTGGGATCATTGAGCCTATGGAGGAATCATAGTGGATAAGCCCTATGGTGGTCTAGGATAAAAATACCAGTGAAATACACATTTGTGTCAACCTAAGGAAGTTGAATGATGCATGTGTGCATGATCTGTTTTTGGATCCTTTCACAAATGAAGTCCTTGAAGGAGTAGGTAGTTAGAAGATGTATTCCTTCATAGATTGTTTTTTAGGATACCACCAGATCTGGATTGCAAAGGAATATTGTCATAAGACCACTTTTGTCACTGAATGGGGATATTTCCTATATACATTCATGCCTTTTGGGCTGAAGAATGTGCCAGCAATATTTTCTTCTGTTGTTGTCGTCATGTTTAAAGACTTCATTGAAAAGTTCCTCCAAGTATATATGGATGATTGGACCATCTATGGGATAATTAGGGACCATCTTGACAACTTGTGGTTGATGCTTAAACAATGTTGATAGCATCAAATTCCATTAAATTATAAGAAGTGCATTTTTTGTGCGCCGTTTGGAATGCTACTCAGACACATAGCATGTAAGGACGGTTTGTTGGTTGATACAGCAAAGATCACACTCATTCTTAGTTTTCCACTATTGATGAATGTGAAGATGCTTCAAGAAACACTATGGCATTCGGGATACTATCACAATTTTATCAAAGGATACACTACGATTACTGCCCCCATGGAGAAACTATTGAAAAAGGCTGTAGCATATGAATGGACTCAGTAATGTCAAGGTAGTTTTGACACATTGAAGGAAAATATGGCCTCCATGCCTATACTGTTTTTTCCTTATTGGAATAAGGAGTTCCATGTGCACGTCGATGCCTCGTCTGTTTCACTAGGGTTCATGCTTGTGCAACTAGGTGAGGGTGACCTAGATCACGCAATAGCATATGCCAGTTGGAAGTTTTCATTTGTTGAACGAAATTACACAACGACAAAAAGAGAAGGCTTGGAGATGGATTATTCCTTGCAAAAGTTCAGGAACTATTTGTTGGGTGGACATTTCAAGATATTCACTGATCATTCTACTCTGCAATACTTGGTCAATAAGCCTGTGTTGGGGGGGAAGATCTGTCGGTGGCTACTTTTGTTTTAGGAATTTGATTTTGAAATAATCGTGAAACCAAGATGGTTGAACGCTGGCCCTGATCACCTATCTCGCATCGAGACTGATGAAGAACCAACCAATATTGATGATGGCTTGCTAGATGTGCAACTGTTCCATGTCGACATCGCAGATGATCACTATGCCCCACTTATCCAGTTTTTGGCTACTGGTGTTTCCTCGGAGGACATGTCAACTAGCCAAAAGAAGCAGCTAGCAGTGTAGGCTTCTGATTTCCAGCTAATTTCTAGGTAGTTATACAAGCTTGGACCAAAGGAAATCTTGCAACGGTGTATCCTACCACATGAACATGGTCCCATTATAGAAGAAGCACATGTATGAATTGTGAGAGGTCACTATGGAGGATGGGATACTGCACAAAATGTGTTACGCACTGGGCTATGGTGCCTTATGCTGCATAATGATGCCACAACATATGTGAGGAGTTGTGACGTCTACCAGTGTGTCGGTAAACCATCAAGGCAGGATGAGATGTTGCTGGTGCCACAAGTGACTCTGCAATCTTTTGATAAATGGGACATGGATTTTGTGGGTCCTATTAATCCACCTGGGAAGAGGATTGGGGTGCGATACATAATTACTACAACTAACTATCTAACCAGGTGGGAAAAAGCCCCACTAGTTGTGGATTGTACCACTGCGACAACAACGTTCATCTTTGAAAACATTATGACACGGCTTGGGTGTCTCTGGATCTTGATGAGTGACCAAGGCAGTCACTTCATCAACCAAACTGTGAAAGTGCTAACTGAGGAGTTGCAGGTGCAACATAAGAGGAGTACAGCATACCATCCATAGGATAATGGGACTATCGAAGCATTTAACAAAATATTGGAAATAACAGTAACAAAGCTGTTCTATGGGAAAGAGGTGGTCATGCCCATGGAATACATTGTTCCTAGTTTGCACATTGCTACGACGATGGGCATGGATGATACAAAATCATTAGAAGAGCACATCGCGTAGTTGGTCCAGCTTGAAGAAGACCGCTTTGTTGCAGGATTTCACTAGTGGGTTGCAAAGGATCGACAGAAGGCATGGCATGATCACCACATTAAGAAAACACAGTTTACGAAAGGAGATTTGGTGTTGTTATATGACATCAAGTTCATAAATCATCTAGGTAAGTTACAGATGCAAGGGTTAGGACTGTATGTTGTTCATTCCCCTACTTCTGGAGGTGCAGTTCAGTTACAGCAATTAGATGGTGAGGTATTGTCGATGCTCATCAATGCAAGTCGCTTAAAGCCTTATAGGATGGGGCCAAAGCTACGCACTGCTTGAGGTACTGTGAAAAAATAAAAAATTAGCTAGCAACAAGGTGAGCCTAGGGGCTAAGGATGCACACAGATAAGAGTTAGTAGCAATGGAAAGGAGATCACCTATGACAGCTACAGAGTTGTGGGTTGGTCAAATAAGTAATAGCTTCAGGTAGTTAAAACAGTTAGCTGGTGATGCTTGTTGAAGCGATGTGCATTAATGGCTGATCCGACCGTTAGAAGGGTAATATTTCCAGTGGATTTGGCTTCATTACTGCTGGATTTAGACATGATGGAGATAACAGATTTGGCAATGATGAGTTTTAATTGGGAAGTGCCTATAAAAATCGTTCGGGATGAGGTAGGAAGGAATTGTTTAGTTGAGCGAGCAGAGTGTTGAGAAGAGTGTGAATTAGGTAGTTGTGGTGTGAGCTTATGAGTGAGTTGCAAATTAAAATAATAGAGTCGTTGGGTGCATTATAAGGTTTGGGGCATGAGGCATGCTGAGCGACCTCAACGCAATTGAAATTTACAGTGAAACAAAATCCCCTACTCAGCCCACAACCTTCTAAGAAGAAGTCATGAGCATGTCGATTGGCTCATTGTCTATCCCCAAGAGGAAGCGGCAGGCTTAGAAGCATAGTTCCACGCCGCTGCAAAAGAGGCACACCCACACATCAACTAGAGTGTAAGGAGAAGGAACTGCATAGACTGGGCCATCGAGCTTGGGAGCTATAAAGTCCATGACACCTAGGGGAATCTCTGTTCATGATATCTTGGGATATATCGCTCATACACCTCCAAGACTCAAGCCGAGGCAGCCAACAAAAAATCAAAAGTATCCACCAAAATTGCCGCTGCTACCAGAAGCGATGACTTGCATGGTCAATATCATCCCTTCCTTGATTTGATTGAAATTTGAGGACCATGATTTGTTGTTACTTTAATATGTCCGAGATGAGCCCTATGAGTCAGTTCTGACAGTACCTGGTTCCCCAATTCAGTAGATTCCTCAACCTTGGGTGAGTGGGTTAGACAACTCGGGATTTTTGGGGCTCATCAATATGCCTCATTTTGGGCGACTGAATGAATCCCATGGGTGTGTTAAACAAATCTTGGCCTATTTTCATGGGGGTACTCTTTGGTTGAATACACCCATCCCTATCATAGTAGATTTAATTGTGTGAATTATGGGCTTGCTGAAGGCCGGGGAAGATCCAACACAGTATATCCGCGGGAGGGATACCGATAAGAAGCTTGCTAAGTAACTGAAGGAGATATTTGTCTTATAGTGGGATGGTTTCTCCTACCATATTGATAGCATTAACTCATAAGTGGTGCATATCAGGGCATGAATTCTGGCGAGCAAGGTTTTTTGGGGGAATCGACCAGTCCAGTGCAACTCGGGCATGGTCGCATCTGCCCAAAAGTGTGTCGAAGGTGTACAAATGAACTGGTGTTTGTTCTTGATTAACCAGTTGCTTGAATATGCTCTCGCTACTCAAGCTAGGTGGTTTTTTTCATATAGTTGGCTCTTAATTCTTATTGCACTTGTCACCTAGATGGAACCTGAGGATTACCAACCAACAGTAGTCGATGCGGCGAAGGTGTACCATGGTGCTTGATACCAGGATTTGTGGTAGGTTGACGATCCCAGTCAATAGGTGGACTATGCAATTCATTTCTAGGTCGATTGGGAAGAGCTACAGACCACCACTGTCGCAGTTCCTTGAGTGTGTCCTTATGCAGTGGCCAAGTATCAGCAACTCATTTTATTCACTATCGAGCCATATTCCATTTACATTCATGCACAGCGGGACCCCGACAGGGAGTGGCTACTCCTAGCTTATAGATTCATGGTGGAAGAAATGGATGCTATTGTTCAAGAGTGGCCAGCTGAATAGCGCAACCCTGTGAGTCAGGATGAACTTTCTAAGGAGTCGCCACCTGATGCCCCAAAAGAGCCTTCCTAGAAGGAGCCGAGTGTTCACGAATATGACAACGAGTCGTCGTCGGATCTCAAGGTTGAAGCATAGGACACGCAAGAGGAGAATCACACTAAATGGCACTAGGAATACTATGGGGGCAGCGGTAGTTGGTCGAGGATGGAGGACCAACTGAAGCGGCTCATCAAAGCGATCACGAACTCCTCTGATGTAGTGACATAGGTGATCCGAGAGTCGAACCACGAATAATTTGGTGTGGTAAGAGATAGGTTAAATTCCATTTTTGATATTGTTTCCAAGTAAATATCCATGAGGCATATGATGTCGAACGTCCCATCGATCGGCACTAAGCCCCAGGATAGGAACATACAAATTCCCCCAAATACGATCAATGTGGGAAATGAAGAAGTGAACCAGCTATTGCAGCTGATCCAGAGCATCGCTTTGGATATGAACAAGTTACTATCTCAAGTACTGGTGGAGCTACAACACGTGACCACCCAAGAATTGGCAGATAGATAGAAGGAGTTGACTGACGGATACGTACATTCATAGTGTGCATCCAAGAAGCTACACAAAGAAGCAGAGGAGCTACATTAGGTCAAGGTACAGCTTGCAGAAGAGAAGGTACAAGAAATAGATGCATTGAAGGCGGAACAGGCTAAGCTGCAGCATAAGGCTACTGAGGAAATTACTGAGCTGAAGAAGGTGCAAGACCACCTTATTGTTGAAGAAGCACATCTGTGTACAAGATGCGGTGAGGTTGAGAAAGCTGTTGATGAGGCTTGTAAATATATTTTTGAGAGCACGGTCGAGCTTACCGCAGTCTCTAAGGCCAAGCGACTTGGGGAAACCATTGTCAAGCTTCAAGATACCAACCTGATGTTCAATGCCCTGGTCCAATGACCGACGCCACCGAAGTAGGTTACTGAATGGAAGGATTCTATTGAGGAAATAACAACCCAATTCGAAACCATGGAGCAGGAATCCAAGACCATCATGGAGGCGACAACACAATTTTGGTAGAGTGTTGTCAAAGATGAGCAGCTCGATTAGTTGACAGGGAAAGTGCAAGAAGTTGAAGGCCACTTGATGATGCTGAAAACATCACCATGGGTAATGCCATTGATGGTGTAGATCATGAGGGCTGAGGAATTAAAGGATCTTTAGTAGAGAGCTTCTCGTGCCCAGGAACGCAAAGAAAAGTGTTGTGCTCAACTATATGAATTTCAAGAAATTGGTGGACAGTTGGCTGTTAAAGTAATTGCCATGCTGCAGGTGGTGCAAGAGAAATGGCAGATGGTCGACGGCAAGGCTAGGGAAGAGAACCCAGTGCAATAGGCATTGAATAATTGTCAAAGTGTTGCCAACAAAATCTAGCTCTAGGTTCATGAGATTGTGCAAAACTTTGAATATTTCAAGGCATAGACATCGACATATACCCTATCAACCTGACGTGGCTTGGGGATGAACCACAAGACTATGTTGGGGGCCTGTTGGAAGGGGTTTTGGTAAGTGAGTTGCGCAGCATCTTGACAACTATGCAAGCTCATGTGGTACCATGCAAGGACAAATCAGCACAATGGGTGGACAAATAACCGTTTTGAATATTTAATATATTATTTGACCAAGTTTTGTTGCCATAGGACATTAATGGTTACAATTTAGTTAGAAGTGGACCTTCAATGTAAAGGCGCAAGCCTATATATAGAACTAGTTTTTCACTTGTGATAGACATTAATATTATCTTCAACATGATTATCACTTAAGGTCTAGTGTAATCTGTCTATGGTTTTGGAGATTTTTCTGTTGTATCTGCGATCTATCTAGGTTCTTTTGATGTATTCAGCCTCCGATTGTGGAGAAGAATTTCCTATTTTGAATCCTTTGCGCAGGATTAATATGATATGACAGTTGTTGCATAAATGTTTTCTTTTGTCTTCCAATTTTCTCTGCTGCGATATCAATGAGAAGTATGTTGAATCTGTCATGAATTATGATGCTATGATCTATTCCAATTCTATTGCATTTCCATTATGGTTTATTGATGTATCTACGATCTCTTGTGATTTGGTTGCATTTATGATAATGGATGGTTTAAGTTGTTTTATACTGCTACAATGACCTACTACGACAAATGAATTACATGATTATTAGATCTGTTGCAATGAAGATAGATTATGCTTACTATCTTAGTTCTGCAATCTTATATTTATGTTGCTAAAACCTCGTCAGATGCCTTTTCCTCCCTTCTTACTGCCAAAAACTTAGTTCCGACAGCTCTCCCTTGAACATCTTGGGTGAGACTTCATCCACTCTATGGATGTTGCTCGGCCAGGTAACCCCTTCTTGGGCCAGTGCTCAGGGAGATTGTGTTGGTTGGGCATCGACAGAGTGAGAACCCCTGTCGATGAGGATTCATTGGTTGGTTTTTGCCAACAATCAATACTTGCTAAACTAGGTCATTGAGCACTCTGGAATCATTCTAGAACATATTTAGCATGTATTCTTTATTCCTAGTTCCTTAAAGTGCATATCTTCTTTTTCTGAAAGCTCCATTGCTTTACAGTTGTTTTAAGGCATAAAGGAAAAGCTAGTCTATGTTAGAATAATCAAACCCATAGTATTACCCACTTAGACATTAATTCATTTATTTTTGTCTTATTTTCCTAGTTCATGACTCCCACCATGTTCAAGTTGCTAATTTCCTATCCATAGAGGTAAACCTTGCCATATTTGACTCATGTAGTGCTTGGGAAAGCCCTAGGAATCAAATCTACTTTATTCCTGGCCTGCTAGGTGCCCTTCTGCTTTTTCTGCTTTGTTGACTGCTTTTTCAGTTTTTAAAGCACATAAGGAAAGCAAGACTAGGTGAGGTGAACCTGTTTTATTCCCCTTTCATCCTCCATTCTTTCCTCCATGAAAAATAATGTATGAGCTACCATTTCACCCCTCATTAGCTTTCCCATGTGCCCTTGCCAATTTGTGAGCCTCATGACAGATTTGGGATCATCTTTTTACACCTATGGGGGATTTGCCTATTTTGGGTAAGCCTGCTTTATGCTAGATTTGGATGCTTCCTTATGCATTCGATTTCTTCATGTATTATATTTATTCAGTAGCCTATGATATTACAGGGTTGGCTATTGTACACTGAGTTAATATAATTTTGTGTTACAGCTCCATTTTCAGTCTCCATTGTTGACAATTTGCATGATCAATTGTAATTTGTTGTGAGTGAAATTAATCTATTGCTGGTCAGAATTTCTACATGGTATTAGAGCCATTGTAGGTTGTTACTCTCCTTCAAATTTTTTTTGCAGGTTCGACATCAAGACTGGGAGCCTTCTATTGACGGCCGTGACAGATTTTCTAAAGCTATGGATTCACAGAAAACTATCCTCACTCCCTTCAACTTTTTTGAATGGAAAGCAGAGATGGAGATATTGTTGAGAGCGAAAGGCCTCTACAGGGTGACTATGGCTACAGAAGCAGAGCCCAATGCTGCTGCAGAGAAGATCAAATGGCACAATCCGAGAGATGAGGCCTATGGCCTCCTATGTCTCAGTATTTCCCGAGACCTCCTTTTTCCATCTCGATGGATTAACTTCACCTAATAAAGTATGGGAGAAACTTTCTGAACTCTTCAGAAAGACAGATGAGATGAGGGGACACCAGATAAAAAATGAATTGATTTCCCTGAGTCCCAGTAATTTTGAATCCT
>LPNX010672937.1:432523-452345 GCA_001517045.1 Pseudotsuga menziesii | reverse complement strand
TTTGTTCAGGGAACAAGGACACATGGGATTTTCTATAAAGCCAATTCTGACCTTGAGTTAATTGGTTTTACTGACAGTGATTGGGCAAGTGATAGCACAAACAGGAAGTCCATTTCAAGTTATGTGTTCATGCTTGCAAAAGGGCCAATCAGCTGGTCAAGCAAGAAATAGAGTGCCATTGCACTCTCATCTACAGAAGCTGAGTACAGAGGAGTTGTCAATGCAGCAACTCAGTGTTTATGGTTGCAGGGTTTACTTGGAGAGTGTGGTTTCGAACCTGAGTACTCAACTACCATCTACTGTGATAACTAGAGTACCATTCAAATCTGTAAAGATCCAGTTCAAAAGCAGAGAACCAGACACATTGAGATTCACATGCACTACATCAGAGAGCTTGTGCATGATGGCACCATTCACCTACTCTTCTGTTCATCTTCAGAACAAGTAGCTGATATCTTCACCAAAGCATTTTGTGAGAATACCTTCAGCAATCTCAAATCACTGCTGGGGATTGCTGATCACGCTGTCAAAGCATGAGTGGAGACAAGATTCTACAATTTTGTTTTACAGTCCATGTTTCAGGGAGGATTTTCCCAAGTTGGTTTTGCCTCTTTCCTTGGTTCATATGGACTTGCAGTATGTAAAGGGTGACTAAGACTTGTTGCTAGGCCCTAAATTTTTGATTTATTACTCATAAATTCAGGCTTAAGGGGGGGTGTTAGAATAATCAAAACCATAGTATTACCCACTTAGACATTAATTCATTTATTTTTGTCTTATTTGCCTAGTTCATGAGTCCCACCATGTTCAAGTTGCTGATTGCCTATCCATAGAGGTCAAACTTTCCATCTTTGACTCATGTAGTGCTTGGGAAAGCCTTAGGAATCAAATCTGCTTTATTCCTGGCCTCCTAGGTGCCCTTCTACTTTTTCTGCTTTATTGACTGCTTTTTCATTTTTTAAAGCACATAAGGAAAGCAAGACTAGGTGAGGTGAACCTGTTTTATTCCCCTTTCATCCTCCACTCTTTCCTCCATGAAAAAGCATGTATGAGCTACCATTTCACCCCTCATTAGCTTTCCCATGCGCCCTTGCTAATTCATGAGCCTCATGATAGATTTGGGATCAACTTTTTACACCTATGGGGGATTTGCCTATTTTGGGTAAGCCTGCTTTATGCTAGATTTGGATGCTTCCTCATGCATTTTATTTCTTCATGTATTCTATTTATTGAGAAGCCTATGATATTACAGGGTTGGCTATTGTACACTGAGTTAATATAATTTTTGTTACAGCTCCATTTTCAGTCTCCATTGTTGACAATTTGCATGATCAATTGTAATTTGTTGTGAGTGAAATTAATCTATTGCTGGTCAGAATTTCTACAGTCTAGGGGAAGTTGCCTTGTTTTTTGACCACATCCTCCTCCTTCCTTTTCTCCATACAAAAGCATGAATTAGTTGTCTTTCCACCATGTATTATGTTTCCCACTTACTTTAGCTAATTCATGAGGATCTTCATGGATTTGGAAAGTCATTTTTGCACCTATGGAGGATTTGACTTGTTTTAGTAAGCCTGCTTTTTGACCAACTCGAATAGAAATCTAGTGCTTTCAAATATCTCATGTAATTATATATTTGAGCAGCCTATTACGTCATATGGATAGCTAATGTACACTTATTCAATATAGAATTAATTTATGCTCCAATTTCAGTCTCCTTTTGTGTGAATTTTGCATGTTTGATTAGCAATTTTGTGAGTGTAATTGATCTATCTCTTGGGTTCAATTTCCACAACAATAAGAAGAATTAAAATGTAGGAAAAATTATTCTTGTTCATGTTGTTTTTCCATTTCTAATTTTTTTTCAATTTTATCATCACTATCTTGATCTATAATTTTTTTAGACAGTCTAAGATTATCTTCAACCTCTAAAGAATCAATGAACATTTGTTGCAAAGTGTTTTCCTTTCTTTCCAAAAGAAGTAAGGACAATTCTGAAGGGAAAGTTTTACATAATATAGTTTAGCAGCATTTTCAAGTGGTTGGATTTATTTAGGCGTGTTCTAATTGAAACTAGCAAATCTCTTGCTGAAACTTGACATAGTCTCATTTTCCTTTTTCTTCATAGAATACAATTCTGAAATAATTTATTCCACTGATCTCCTATTACCCCAGAACTTCAAAAAGATACTAGAAAATTATTCCCATGTCTTGATGGATTTAGGATCTAAATTCTTAAACCATTCTTTAACATTTCCTTGTAAGTATTAAGAAAAATATCTCATACAAACATCATCATGCTCTATTTCAAAAAGGTCAATGAAATGCTCAAAATATTGAAGATGCTTTGCAGTTGTAAGGTTATCAGATTCCCCATCAAATATAGGAAGGTATTGATAGTGCTTTGTAGGAAAATAATGAAGGACATGAGGTAACTGAAGTGGTCTATACCAGTTTTGGATCTTGGAATGAACAGAGTCACATGGCAAGAGTGTAGTATCAACTTCAGCATCATGAGGTTTGCACCTTATCATTGATGTTATACAACTAGAATGAAGGATATTGGTCAGAATTAAATGTACAAGATGGAGAAATATTTTTAGTTTGTAAAGAAGGATATACAAAATTGAATCCATGGTCTTGTTTCGAATGCAATAAATTGTGGAAAATTATTTCAATAAGATCATGAAAGGACATGAAATATTTGATAAGAAAGGACATAATATCTTGGATAAAACTGAAACTTGAGTACCTAATGTTTTCACCATGCCTTTCCATATCTTTATAAAATGAGCTCATTTCCTAATAGATTCTACAGGCTTTCTTTGCAAACCTGATTTATGGATCTTGATTCCAGTGGAGTCACCAAAATTCTGAAATTTGGATTATTTGGAGATGGGGTCACCAGGTGAAAAATGCAAAGCCTACTTGATGCAGGAGAATCCAGCTCCAAGTTCATTGACTGATGAATCAGTTTAGCATCCAGCTCGAAGTTCATTTACTAATGAGTTAGCTTGACTAATAATCAAGTTATAGATGGATAATGTTCAATGACAAGTAGGTAGAATTAGTTTTGAATTTGTAATAGGTGGAAATTTTTCCCTTATTCTCCTTGATCCCTGCGTGGATTTCTCAAGTATTGATCTTTTTCGATAAGGTTTTCTTTTATTGGGTCCTCGGTTCCAACTTAGTCAGATCTGACATGTTTTCTGAGTGTTATAAATTAATTTGAGTGTAATAGATCTAAAAAAAAGGAGAGGGAAGAAGGAAAAGGAAAAAGGAGTGAAAGATGAGAGAATAAAGAGTGTGCACAAAAGGAGTGAATAAGTTGAATTCTCCGTGTTTGAAATTCTGATCAAGTTGAATAAAGAATAGATGATTATATTCTGTGTGTATTGTGATGGATTCTTGGCTTTATATAAATCTCTAGAGATATGAATTCATCCTTATTTCACTCCATAATTATGTGTATAAATTCTTTAGTTTTCGAATTATAGAGAAATTGATCCTTTCAGTCATCAATTTGGCGAGCTACGAAGATAGATATCAGAGAAGATCGAACTACAAAGAAATATCACGATATAAATAAATGGTTACAATATGTTTCGCATCTAGAGACTGATTAATGGGTGAGAACTAATCCACAAAAATTGACGGTGCGAAAGACTTCGAAATTGCGAAAATCGGGAAGTATGGAAATTGCGAGAGCTCAGTTTTCGATAAGTCAAGTTTTGTAACCCGCATATGGGATAAAATGTTGGGGCTGCAATTAGTTGAAAAAATTCAATTTAAAAAAACATTGTAAAGCCGCATCTCGCAATTCGCATTGTTGCAGAGAAGGAGTTGCGAGAAACGTCTTGTGGAATGACGAAATTGTGGAGAACCTGAGATAAAGGTTAGAAAGAAGATTTCAATCAGGAATTCATTTTGTAAGTTGAAGTATTGGATATAGTTGGTATTTGAGTCCATCAGTTGTGGTATCAAATTCAGACAAAGATTCTGCGTAGTAGCTTAATTGATCAATTGATTCTATGAAGAAAGATGTCGCTAAGAAGGGGACGCATACATGGAGTTCCTATAGGACGCGGTGGAGGAAGACAACCTGTAGAAACAAAAATGGAGTTTTGATAAAGTGTCTCAAGTGGAGCAGTAGTGGGAGTGGTTTTAAGTCAAGAACAGAGGCCAATGGCATATTTCAGTGAAAAATTGAATGAAGATAAACAAAAGTACTCTTCTTATGATAGCGGATTATATGCTATTGTGCAAGCTCTTAAAAAGTGGAGACATTATTTAATGCCTAGGGAATTTGTTTTGTATTTTGACAATCTGCCTAGGGAATTTGTTTTGGTACAGATCCATGAAAAATCCATGACATTTTTTTCTTTCGAGTGAAATAGTTGAACAAATCATGGACAAATCATCATGGAAGACTATAGCCAACACACTCTGGATGCTGGAATATAAACACACCAAATATAAATCGCTACACACATATTGGATAATCATGCCGATGCATTTGTTGAGGAAAGGTAGATGGATAGACTTCAAAAAAATTTGTGGTAATATATCCCACATGTGCATAGTACTTCACCTTTTCATGGTTTATATATGTTGATGGTTTCAACTTACATTGACGTGTGGAGCAATTTCATGCCTCTTGTGGGATTCTCCTCGATTTTGACTTGGTTATTGGGCTTTGATTTGTGTTGGTTAAATTTGACTTTTGTATTGTGTTGTGTGGATGTGGTAGCTACATGGTCAAAATGGCCATATGTTAGATCTCTCAGTGTTGGGATAACTTGGAGATTAGGATTGGACCAATACTTTTCCTTTTTAATGTTGATAATTTTTTTTCCCTATGACACAAATCCTAATATTCTGGCCAACAATTGAATTCCAATCCATTTTAGCCAAATCTATAAAAATCTCTTTCTTTTATTTTCTTTCCAAAACTGGAAATTTTTATGCATTACTAAAATGAGAAAAACCTTGAAATTCTCCAATCACTAATGAAACCTAAAATGGATGCGGTGATAGCACTAATTATAGCAAAAATAAAATAGTTCTAACAAGGAGGATGAAAATCCTAGAGATGCAGAAGGTCCTAAGAATGTTAGGAATGAAGAATAAGATCGGATTCCTGAGGATCATGACATGACAGAACCTTAGAGACCTAAAGAATTTACTAGTGAAATGACCTCACGGAAGAGAAGACTTGCTTAGGCTTGTTAAGTAATCGAAGAAGAAAAAATACATGGTGTCCTAGAAGGAACCATCAGAGAAAGAAACAATCCAAAGCTATACATTAGTTGTGTATCTTTGATGTGTGATCTCGTTGATAAATAGCCAACATGTTTTGAATAAGCAACAAATAATAAAGAATGGGTTGATGCAATAGTCAAGGAATACCAATCCATTATAACGAATGATGTATGGGAAATAGTACCAAGACCAAAATCAGTGGTATCCTCGAAATGGATATTCAAAATAAAACACTCAACAGATGGTAGTTTAGAAAAGTACAAGGAAATATTTGTAGCTCACAGATTCTCACAGAAGGAAGGAATTGACTATGAGCAAACCTTTGCACCAGTAGCTAGGTATACCTCAATTAGAACCATCCTTTCCTTGGCATCAAATATGAAGTGAAAGTTACATTATATCAATGTAAAGATAATATTTATAAATGTCTTGATAGAATAAGAAGTATATATCAAAAAACTACAAGGTTTCAAGACTAATGATCAGGAAACTCATGTATGTAAACTCAAGAAGGAATTGTATGGGTTAAAGCAAGAACCTAGTGCATGGTATGGAAGAATTGACAGATTCCTAATGAGTTTAGGATTTACCAAGACTAAAAAATATTCCAACCTCTACTATAAAGTTGAGGGTGATGGAATTATGATATTTCTACTATATGTAGATAATCTAATCTTGACAGGTGAAGATAAGCCCATCAACGAATGTAAGAAGAAGCTTGCTGCAAAATTTGAGATGAAAGACCTTGGAATGATGCACAATTTTCTAGGTCTTGAAGTATGGTAGTATCCAGATGATATTTTCCTAAACCATGGAAAATATGAATTAGAAATCCTACAAAGGTTTGGGATGATATATTGCAAGGCTATTACTACTCTGGTGACAACAAATTTGAAACTATTGAATGATGACACTTCAGAAGTAGTCGATGCCACCCTATACAGACTAATTATTGGTTCTCTGATGTACTTAACCAATAAAAGACCAGCTATATGTATTTTTCTAAACACTCTGAGTCAATATATGGTGAATCCCAAACATATTCACCTAGTTGGAGCAAAATAGGTGATGAGACATCTAAAGGGGAATTTACGCTATGGTCTTAGATATGCATCAAATTACGAGATCCGATTACATGGATTTATAGATTCAGGTTGGAAAGGAAGCGATGAAGGTAGAAAGATAAATTTAGGATGTTGTTTTAGTTTGGGATTAGGAATGATCTCATTGTTAAGTAGAAAGCAAGCGAGTATTGCACTTAGCATGGCAGAAGATGAATACATTGCAACATGTTCAACTTGTAGCGAAGCAGTATGGATTCGCAAGATGTTGGTAGGTTTATTTGATGTAGAGATAGATGTTACTGGTATCCTTTGTGATAACCACAGTTGTATTAAGATGACAGAAAACCTAGTACTTCATGACAAGGATAAACTTATCAAATTTAGATATCATTACATCCAGGATATGGTTCAAAAGGGATATGTAAAGCTCAAGTCTGTTCCTACATAGGAACAAGTGGTAGATGTGTTGACTAATCCTTTGTGTCATGTAAATTTTGAATACTTTCGATACAATCTTGACGTAGTATGAAAGGACCTATCGAGAGATATGGAGTGATAGTAGATGGTATAAGGATGCAGTGGTGCTAGCTTATCCTAGAGTAGGGTAATTATGGCTAGGATTGTTGACCTAACAAGGTTAGTAAGTCAAACAAGGCATGCGTATCCTAGGGGTATTAGTATATCTGGCTAGAGATGTTTAACCCAAGTGGGTTAGTAAGCTAGAAAAATTCTTGTTGGTCCCCAAGAAGATCAATTTGTAGGACTAGCAGTGTTGAATCTAAAGGGTTAGTAAGTTAGAAAAAATGCCTGAATAGATCTACCAGAGAACGGACCAAGATACTACTCTAAGATAGTTAGTGGGAAAGATGTGGTTTCAGTATTGTTATAATAATGATTATTGAGATAGTTTCAGTATTCCTATACTGATGTAGCAGGTTCAGTATTGATATACTGATGATTGTTGAGATGATTGCTGAGATAGTTTCAGTATTCCTAAACTGATATAGCAGGTTCATTATTTTCATATTGATGATTGTTGTAATGATTGTTTATGAGCTTAGTTCAATATTTATATACTAATGATGATGAGGTTGTTTCAATTTTGTTTTTACGTTGATGATGATGATGTTCCAACATCTCTATGGTGGTAATGCAGATGATGATCTAACCTTTATGGATGATGGTTTTTTAGTACTAACTTGCTAAAGATGTTATGGATGTCTTAGGATTTACATAGTGTTGTTGCAGATGATATTTTAGTATTGATATAGTAATGTTGCAAATGATGTCCCAGTATTTACATACTAATGTTGCAGATGATGTTTCAGTGTTTAAATACTGATGTTGCATATGATGTTTTAGTATCTACATATTGATGTTGGAAGAAGATGATTCAGTATTCACATACTGATGTTGCAGAAGATGATTCAATATTCACATACTAATGTTGCAAAAGATGATCCAATATATGCAGAAGATGATTCAGTATCCACATACTGATGTTGTAGAATATGATTAAGTATTGGCATATACTGACGTGACAGAATATGATCAAGTACGAATAGAATATGATTGGATATTTACATTCTGAGGTTGCAGAAGATGATCCAGATGATGAAGATGTACGATGGTGTTCAAAAACTTCCTATGACATTTAGAGACTCACCAATCATATGTACAGTTGTGGTAGTAGTTGCTACCTAGGTTGAATAACTTCCTAGTGATTGTTAAAGTATTGTAACTTCAAAATATATTCTAGATGTATTGATTGTATTCCTCCAGTAGGATATGAGTTTGACCATGTAAGATTCATTGAAAGAATCAATGTAAACCTTTGCATCTAAGTTGGGTCAATAGTACCCAAGTGTCAATAGAATAAATGTTATTTTTGGTGTCTTGTTAGACAAGTCGACCATGTTAGTTAGACAAGTCATCCCTATTAGGTCCTAGGACAAGTCAAGTGAAAAATATAAATATGGAGGCACTCCTCTTGATTTATACACACTCAATAAAACAAGTTTTCAAGAGAGAACTGAAAGAAGATGGAAGCAATTGTATGGGGTTTACACTCCTTTGGTTGAGTTCTATACTAAGGAGGTTTTGTGACGTTTTCTTTCTTGTGGTTTCCCCAAGGAAAACCTTTGGGTTCCTATGTGTGTTGTGCTTTCAGTCATCCTATTAGGGAAAATTGTTTTAAGATATTATCTAAGCAATTAAGAAAACTTAACATGAGTTGTTATGAGTGATGGAAAAACATGGTAATCCTAGAATTTGGAGAGAAAATCATGGAGGATGGGTTGGAAATAAAAGGTAGCATTTTCCTAGTTGACTAGAATTACCTTATCCACTTAAAATCATGATAAAATCAAAAGAAAGAAAAAATATGCAGGAAAGTACAATTACTAATTATGGAAATCAATAAAGTTGTCAGGATCTAACCAAAATCAAGATAAACGTGCTTCTGCGTATATATGGAAAGTGTTAACCAAGGGGATGCCAACTATTTAGGCTAGTAGGTATGAAATTAATCAAATAATGATTAAATAATTTATCCTAAGTATTAAGTGGGTTTATAATATCCCAACATAAACTCATGAGAAAAATTATTAAACATATTTTCTCACTATTTCGGATAAGATTTTACAGGATCTTGAATGTTGAGTATGTCATTTAGGATGGACATGTGGCCTTTCCATATTCATGGAATCCACATATTTTTTGGTAGTTGTAATAATTGATTCTCTAGGGAAGCTCACCCTAGTATGACTAGCCTTTTGACTTCGGATTCTTGATTGCCTCTCACTATCTGGATGTTTTGAGGGACAAAACTAGTTCTATTCTTGAATAGCAATAGGGAGTGTGCATTTTTATCTCATCAACATTGTCTCTAAGCAGGAATTTTCCCATGATGCACTTCATAATGAAGACTGCAAAGGAGTTTGTTATTTTCCTCATTGTAGTGCACTAGTGGACAAAATCCATATAAAAATTGTCTCTCATGAATCCCTTATTGGTGTGGGATCTATCAAGAAATGGGGATGATATTAATAAATTGAAATTGATTCTATATATGCTAGGAATAAATATCATGTATCATGTAAGTACATGACTACAAGATAGAGAAAGAGTACAAACATCTGATACCCGTGCGGGCTTTCCATGACTTGAGAAACTTGTTCTTCCAAACTTCCAAATTTTTTCGAGGTGATGGATGTGAAGTTTGAGAGAGACATCGTAATATGGGGAGAATAGAAGGGAAACTATTCCTTAGAAATATGTGGTATTTGTCAAAATGGTTATTCAATATGAGCCTTGTAATCCCTATGAGCCTTGTAATCTGCATTGAGAGTGCATCTATGAAATGATGTTTAATATGACCTACAACTTTGTATAAATGTTGAGAGGATCTTTGTTTGAATAAGATTGATCCAGTATTTCCAAGACAATACTTCATACAACAATGGTGAAAATATTACTAGTACCAACGAAATCAACTGAAAAATATTTGCAGGATAAAGAATGGTATGATAGAAAGAAAGAACAATATGCTATGGACTACATGTGGTGGCATTTTGTGTATATGTATGGATTCAAATGGATGATAACTTCATCGCAATGATTTAGTCTAGGAAAAAAAAATAATGATGAGTAAATATTAAGCTAATTGGAAAGGATCCTTAATGATGGAAATCACATATATTTGAGACTGAGAGGGGATGAAATTTATGTGTAAGGAGAAGAATAATTAGCTATTAAGACTTTGGATAAGGTAATTGAATCATGAGTGTAGTAGGGCTTTCACCCTAGCTACAGAGTAGGAACGAATCCCTTCCATCTATAGGATGGAAAGGTAGGGTTCCTGTGAGAATGGAAGAACAGAAAGAAATAGAAAATGAAAATAAAAATGAAACCCCTGCACACAAGGTTAGGACTAAGCTCCACAACCCTGCATCAAACTTGTTATAAACAAAGAGCTACCTACAAGCAATCAATGGATACCTGCAACTTAATGTTAAACCACAAACCGACAAAGAAATAATGTTAGAAAACAAAGCAAAAACAGAAAATAGGCAAGTTTACCTTCTTTGGTTGGAGTGGGCCACCATGCCCTAGCTTGGAGAAGCACCTCTCAATGGATGGGGAGCTTTGGCTCAATGGAGAAATGGTAGAGGGGGAGGGTGAATGGCTTGAGATGCAAATGGTCTCAAGTCACTCACACGGGTAGCATAACAATAGGGAGAGATAGAGTATTTTGAGAGTGATCCCCACCCCTCTATTTATACTTTTTCTTGAGATTTTTAGAGTTTTAAGCCCTTGGTTGGGGCTTTAGCCCCTTTCACCCAATATTTAGATCCTTTGGGGGTTTTAAGCTCCTTTGAGGGGTTTTAGCCCCTTTTTGGAGGTTTTAGCCCCTATGAGAGCTATTTTGTCTCTTTTTAGGGGTTATTAAGCTCTTTTTCATTTTTTTAAGCCGTCTTGAGGGTGTGGGGGTCAAATGAGGGTCGTATGTGGATGTATTTAGGTGTTGTAGGTCATGTAGAGCTCGTTGTGGGATTTTTTGGGTTAACAATGAGGACATAATATATATCTGAAAATACATATTTTGTTTAGATTGACACCCATGATTCCAGGGATGGCTGCTACTTCACAGAAGAGAATAGTCTTACCCTATCTGGACAATCATGTTTCTACATTATTCTAACAACTCTCACTTTGAAATTTTGGTTTTTCTTAGATTACAATTGGTAGTGGCTCCTTCTCTTGTAAATGAAAAGTGGGAAATTCTCTTAACAAATATATTGAACAATATTCGTGTCATAGGAACAAGGGAGATTCCCTTATTCATAAAAATATCTTAATCATCATTTGCAAGGATAAAATTAACCAATTATCTATGAATCATACCTTACAGTCAACAAGAGGAGCATATCTTTCTTTAGTGTGTACTTGTCAGACCACCAATATCCCAAATTTGCTTTGGAGAAGATACCAGGATCAATGCCAACCAATGGTGTGTCAAAACGCTTACTTTATACACAATGTACTCTAGAATTTCCAACGGCTAAAATATAACCAAACCTTCTATGGGATAAGATCCAAACCATTCACGAGATCTGTCTTCTTTTCCTTTAAGTACAAACCTTGTTCCCTCCAACTACCTTAATTAATTCTTGACAAATTGTGTGCTTTAATATTAGATATTGATGTGTGGTAAATTTTCTTTCATTCCTTTATCATTATTGATCCTCCAATTATTTGGATTCATCTTCAAAACATATGCTACTGCGTCTAGGTTTCCAATGAAATATTTCTCCATTTAAGTCTGCCACAAATCTTATCTCCTCCAATGGAATGGATCTAATTTAGTGAACTATATAGGATAATATAGTTTTTCAATGAGGAAAACCCATCTTTAAGTCCCTTTCATGTCTTGGGGCCTCTAAAGTTCAGGATTCATCCTACCAAGTAGCACGATTTCACCCAACCCACTAATGGGACAAGACACTCATTAATCACATTGTTGATTGTTCCCTTTAAATGGTTCATATTTTTTGCATGATGTGCGACCTTTGATGATCATCTCTTGAATTTTATTAACTTTGGTCTTTAGTCTTATTCTTTATTGGAGAGGAATAGGGAATAAATCATGGGTTCAAAGTAGGATATGACATTCAAATCCATCTATGGGATTGGGCCTCCTCACTCGGTGCCAAGAATTCAGCTTGAATCTTTGAGAATAACATAACAGTGTTTTTTTTCTTATATTGGGATATGGATTCAATCTTGGGTTTGTACTTTGGTGATATTCAAAATTATTCATGGAAAAACAAAATTTTGATTGCAAACTTTTTTGTATTCTCGATGGAGCATAAGACATCAACTAGGGTGCCTTTATGGAGTAAAAATATACAAATAACAATTAGAAAAATATGAAAGAAAGGAACTATAACATGTAGAATAAAGAAATTTAATTATTCAAGTGGAAAAATATTTTCCATACCTTCCATAGGTGGGTGTCCACAAAATTTCCCTTCTAAAATTATGGGCTTTGTCATGACAGGGTGGATGATTCCCACTCTTTTTCATTATGGATACTTTATTTTAGAGACCATCAATTTTTTTATGTCTTTTAGGATCCCAACATCCTTCATCTTAGACTAACACCAAATTCCCTTAAAGGGGAATTGTATGTTTAACTACTTTATTGCAAGGGAAAATCAATCCTTTTTGGTTTGTCTTGAAATACATTTGGAATTTCTCCTGTTTAATAGATCTTGCATCTAATTCTATTTCAATTAAATCATTTCCCCAATAATTATTTTCCCTTTGATAATTTGTGATATTGTTATTATTTTCCTTACTTTAAGTCGTTCTGACTAGAATTCCCATATTGTTTGTTGTCATGTCCCCAATTAAATAATTTCGAAATAAGACTATTTAGAAATAATCTTTTACCAACCTACTAGTTCCATAGGTTGAGATGGAGACACAATTTTTTTAATAAGGGGCTATGGGACCCAAAAGGACATTAGTTTACCATATTCACATTTAAATGGGTCACATAAATGATAAATTCTAATAAAATAATGTGTCATGGGTTCATGAAGACACTTGGAAGCTTGTGAAGACTTTGGGTGACTAGATTCCCCGCACACTTGGCATGATATTCATCCAAACTCGAACACATGGGTAATGTAACATTATTGGATGGTAATGTGGTGTCAAATATCATATAATGAGCCAAAGAATTCGATCTGGTAAAGGAGCATAACTCCCATGGAAGAGGAAGAGACTAGAAGACAAGGTGTGCCAATTGGAAGGAGATTCTATGCACTCTATGACAACAAATGATGGAATATTCTATGACAAGTATGAAAAATTCAGACCTGATTGCTTAAATATGAAAAATATGTCATTTTAGGGATAACAATATCAAGCAAGAGATCGAATCTGGGAGTTAGAGGAAGCCATTCGAATTGGGGAAAGAATTGGAGCATGAAGAGGAAGACAAGTGTCATGAGAGTTACTAAACCACTAAGATGAGTTGGAGGAAGCTCATGGAGGAAAATTCGACCTTAGGAGGCATAATTGAGTTATTAAAATGATTTCATGAGAAAGGATAATATATTTTCATAATTTTTTAATTGGCCTTTTTCATTTTGGAGAACTTTTGTTTGTCCATTGCACGGTGAGTGTTCACTCTCCTTGCTTGTGAACCAATTTCGAGGGAGTTGGATTCCTTTCCAAGTTGGTTCATGGAGAGGAAATTTAGAAATATCATGAGAGATTAATGAAGAATATTTATTTTCAGTTTGAAGGTCCATATAGTCAAATTCTCATCTATCTCCCCATTCTCACATTCCTTCTTGTCCATTTCCCCACATTCACATTTGATGGCACACTTGTTGGAGTGATTCTTGCACCTTGCTGAGGATAGTTGATGACAAATACTTTATTTATGATGTATGGATTTGTAATATCATATAAACATGCTATGTAAATCAAAAATCTCATAAATACATGTATGAAATGCCCACATTCCACATGCTCTTCAATAACTAGTTTTCATGGATTTTCCTTCAAAATTGGAGTAGCTTTATATCAGATTTGTATGAGTACATTTATATGAGTTTTATGATTATGGACAAGAAATATATGATGTATGTATCTGTAATATTATGTACACATGCTCTGTAAGTTTAAATATCATAAATACATGTATGAAAAGCTTGCATACTCATGCCCTTGTATCACTAGTCTTCATGGATTTTGGATTCAATTTTGAAATAGTTTTATACCGGATTTGTATCAGATATATTGTTAGAATAATCAACCCATAGTTTACCTACTTAGACATTAATTTAATTATTTTTGTCTTATTAGCCTAGTTCATGTGTCCCACCGTGTGCAAGTTGTCTTTTACCTATCCATAGTGGTCAAACTTGCCTTATTTGACTCATGTAGCACATGGGAAAACCCAAGGAATCTAATTTGCTTTATTCCTAGCCTCCTAGGCACCCTTCTACTTTTTTTGCTTTATTCCCTGCTTTTTCAGTGTTTTTAGGCAAATGGAAAAGCTAAACTAGGTGAGGTGAGCTAGTTTTTTGTCCTCTTCATCCTCGAATCTTTTCTCCTTTAAAAAGAATGTATGAGATGCCATTACACCACTCTTTAGCTTTCCTAATCCATTTGGCAAATTCATGAGCTCCATGATAGATTTGGGATCAGTTTTTACACCTATGGGGGATTTGCTTATTTTTAGTAAGCCTGCTTTATGCTAGATTTGAATTGCTCCTCATGCATTTGAATCCCTGATGTATGTTATTTATTATGCAACCTATTATGTTACATGGTTGGCTATTGTACACTGAGTTAATACAGTTTAGTGTTCAGCTCCAATTTCAGTCTCTTTTGTGAGTGATTTTGGATGATCAATTGTTAATTGTTGTGAGTAAAATTAATCTATCACTGGGTTCAATTTACACCTGGTATAAGAGCCATTGTAGATCAATTTCTCTCCTTCAAAATTGTTTTGCAGGTTTGACATCAGTGACTGGGAGCCTTCTACTGATAGCCGGGACAGATTTTCTAAGCTATGGATCAATCACAGAAAACTATCTTGACTCCCTTCAATTTCTTTGAATGGAAAGAAGAGATGGAGATATTGTTGAGAGAGAAAGGCCTCTACAGGGTGACTATGGAAACAGAAGCAGAGCCCAATGCAGCTGCAGAGAAGATAAAATGGCACAACAGGAGGGATGAGGCCTATGGTCTCCTGTGTCTGAGTATTTCCAGAGACCTCTTTTTCCATCTTGATGGATTGACATCACCGAATGAAGTATGGGATAATATTTCTGATCTTTTTGGAAAGACAGGTGAGATGAGGGGACATCAAATTGAAAATGAGCTGATTTCTCTGAGTCCAAATAGCTTCGAATCCCTGTAGCTATATTTCTCCAAGTTCAAAGCACTTGTTTTGCAGCTGAAATAGTGTGGGATAGAAAAGAAGGATGATCAGCTTATCTTGGCCATTATCTCGAAGATAGGCCCTGACTATTCAGTGTTTTTTTTGACCTTCTATGCCACAAAACTGACAGCTCGAACCTGGAAGATGCCTAGCCTTGCATATTTCATGGAATCTCTCACACAAGAACATGATAAGTTGGTGATGATGGCCACCATCAAACCATCCAAAGATCAAGATTTGATTGCTGGAGATTCAAAGGTGGATTCAAAAAGCAAAAAGAAAGATAAAAATCCACCTGAGCAAAAGAGAGACAAGAAACAGTCTTCGGAGGAGCCACAAGGTTCCAAGAAGAACTACCAAAAGAAGAAAAACAAAGGTGAAATGAGCAAGTGCACACACTGCAATAAGGGAAATCACACTGAAAGCTCTTGTATGAAGAAGAAAATAGACATGCTAACCCAAATCCTGGAGAAGAATGGTATCTCCCTTCCATAAAGCTCAAAGAAGAGAGAAGGAGGATCAAGTTCAGATGACAGAGAGAGATTTCATGCATTGGTTGCTGGCACATCAAGCTCACCCAGTTTTATCATTGATTCTAGAGCTTCAAGACACATGGTTTCGACCAAGGAGGCATTCTCCTCACTTGACATGTCGAAAGGACCACCTATAGTACTGGGAGATGACTCTCTCACTGAAAGTTTGGGCAAAGGGAGGATTGATCTTGATCATGGTTAGTTCAGCAATGTCTTGTATGTTCCTGGTCTTGCCTCCAACCTCTTGTTAGTGTACCAGATGACCCACACTGGGTCTCCTAAGAAAGTCATATTCTCCCGTGATGAAGTTGAGATCACAAAAATCTCAAGTGGTAGAGTCGTTGCAAAAGGAGTTGAAAATCATGCTCAAAAGGTATACATGTTCTCACACTTCCTACCCTACTCAAACCCCTCTGCTCTTCTAATTCATGCTAATGAAGCCAACAATATTTGGCATGAAATATTTGGCCACCTAAATTACAAGTATCTTTCTAATCTTAGTGAAAAAGAGATGGTAATAGGGTTTCCCAAGATAAAATTTTCCAAAGGAGTCTGCCAAGGTTGTATCCTAGGAAAACACCCAGAGCACAAATTTGAGAGAGCTAGTCATGAGAGAACCTCTGCACCCCTCGAGCTGATCCACAGTGATGTTGCTGGCCCATTCCCTCATATGTCCATGAGTCAGGCCAAATATGCATTGACTTTCATTGATGACTTTTCCAGGTATTGCTGGGTTCACTTCCTGAAACACAAGTCTGAAGTTTTTGGCCTATTCAAAGTCTTTAAGGCTTTGGTTGAGAACGAGTCTGGAAGGAAACTCAAAGCCCTCAGATATGAAAATGGTGGTGAGTATGTTAAGTCTGATTTTATTAATTATTATGTAGATGCAGTGTTGGAAGCCAGCAACAACCTCTTCATTTCTTGACAAAATGAAGAGAGGCTAGCTCTTTATCTGATGTATCAAATAAAATTATGAAAGAGCACCTTCAAAATCTTTGATTCTGAAGGTACTCTTAATCAAAGAAAGGTAATTTAATGATCTTGGAGCTGAAAGAAATTCGATTATAAAACTTGGCTTTTAACAGTCAGATAAGTTTCGTACATTTTCATTATGTTATTGAAATCATCATAGTGAATTTATGTGACTTAAGGATTTGTGCCAAGTAAAATTTCATAAAACACATTTAGGGTATTGATTGGTCCTAAGACTAAGATAATTTCGAAAGTTAACATTATATATAATACCCTATTATGAACGTTGTAAATATCATAGTTAATGGTTAGATGATGTTTGTATAGGAAAATTTTTACTTAGGATAAATATCCTATATGATGGTATATATGTGTGTCGATACGATGTGTAAATAGGTTTTAAACTTAGTCTTGTACATATATAGTATATTAATCTAGCTATTTTATCAATACATCGTTAACATTAGAGAGTGCGATTTATTACTCTTCATACCACTATGTAACATGATAAAATAGGGATGATTGTGTGGATTAGCTGGCCATGCAATAAACCAGGTGTCAAATTGATAAGTGATCAACCATTTGGATCGATGAGCTGGTATAAAACTCGTCCTTCACCCCTTGATAGAGTCGACATTTGTATGCATGTGGTAATATCGTGTTGACAGTGTTAAATGCTAACAGTCATTTCAAATTACGCTGTTGTACATTTAATTATGAACCTCTGTCAATCATCAATGGTCGTAATAATGATTCTATCAGGCTTCGTATTGCTGGTTCGCCAAGTTAAGTGGTGATCACTAACAGACATGGTTAAACATAGGTAAACTGGCATAAGTCATGGTGTAGTGTAATATTTATCACTACCTGAAATCCCGCTAAGATGGCCGGTTCAGAGATTAGATCTCCAATCAGATTTGAAGCATGTGAAGGTTATCCATCATGTCATGCGTATGGGTACCTATTCCCTCTGTCTTCACTTCCCCATTCATTTCGCGATGAAGCCCAGAAAGTGCTGGAGAAACCATGTCTCCTTTGAATCGCTTTGAGATTTCAGGGTGTGAATTGATTGAAGCTAACCAGGAAGCTGCCAAGAGATTTGAGAAAATGGGATGGGCACATTTCTTTCGAAGCTTTGATGGTCACCAGGTGGAAATCACTAAAATGTTCACTATGAGTTTTGAAGATGACAGGGTGCGAATTGGGGGTTTCGAATTCGTCATCAACGAAGATAAAATTGCTGAAGCTACGAAACTTCCACAGGTTGGGGAATGTTGGTTTAAGGGCATGATGGTCAACAAGAAGAAGTGTCTGGCTCTGTTATTTCCGTTACCAGACAAAACAAAGCTGAGAATAGGTGTGCCTGTAAAATTGCTAAAGCCTGAATGGAGGGTTTACTATGAAATTTTAGTAAGGTACGTGACATGCTGTGGACGCTATTCCCATTTGCACTTGTATCATTTACGGTTGCTGTTAGCAGTTAAGGGTTGTAAACTTAATTTGCCCTTCTATCTTTGGAAAAGTCTTAAGAAAATGTCACAATCTGTCAGGAATTTCAATAACCCTGACAGTAGTCTGTGTCATCATGGGTTGATTAAAATTCTACTACAATTCCAATTATCTGCTAAAGGCGTGTCATGGGATAAATTTCTAGTTGACTGTAAATTGGGGCCAACACAGTACTGGCCTAATCCATCTCCACGAATTCGTAGAAGACGAAAGGCCATAAATCCTGAGGTTAATAGCTCAGAGGTTAAGGAGCCAGAGGGCGTAAATATACCCATAGATAATGAAATTAATGAAAATGCTGATAGGGTTTCAGTTCCTTGCGATTCTAGGGAAATGTTGGATAAACCCGAACCTGGTAAAAATGATAACAACCCTGTAAAATTAAAAGAAGGATTAGCCGAAGATGAAATTGATAAACCTACTGAATGTGATAAAGAGTCTATGCATAAGCTGAACCATTTGGATCAGGTTTGTTGTGACAAGGAAGGGTTGAACTATGAAAACTTATCGTTTTCACGTAGAGTTACTAGAAGCATGCATAATCTTCATTCAACTCCAGGATATAGGTCCGATCAATAGACTTCCAAATCTACAGCTACTGAACCGACAGTCGTGAATATTGAGGATGATATTCCGATACCTGTCCCTAACACAATGGATGTAGAGAATTATGCTACTGCGCAGGGAAGTGATGTGCAATCAGGTGAGGTTGAGGGTAATCAACCAGAATTAAACGTTAACACTGTTGATCTTGAACCATTGCACAATCAACATTATGACAGTCCTCGTTCTCCTCGTGTAACTAAAGAGGACAAAACTATGCAACAGGTGTTAGGTAATGTATATCAAGATAAAATCGCAGAATTTAAAGGGAAGCTTAAACAGTGTCTGTCCAGCACGGCCTTATTGGAGGAAGAAAACAAGACTTTCAGGAAAGAATTGCTAGAATGGATCGATAGATGGAAGAAAGCGAACATGAAGAAGAATCAACACAAGAAATCCAAGAAATCAATACTAAACACAATTCAGCTGCTACTGGAGCGAATTGAGAAACAAAATGTTAAAATTATCAGGCTGAAGGCTAAACTGGCCAAAGCTAGAAGAGTAGTCGCTCTTCATAATGAGGCTTAATAGTTTTCTTTTCTCTTATGTCACAGCATAACAGGTAATGGTTACTTCGATTTTGCATGCCTGTAAAATCAGAGATTTAACAGGCATGCATTTATAATTTTTTAAATATTTCTGTTAGCTGTGTTAAACTCATTTTAATATGATGCGTTGATTGAATTTAATGCAGGAAGTCTCATCATCACCTTTTTCCAAAAATACAGGACGTGGTTATACGATGGCATGGGGATATGGCTGATTTGTTACCAGATGGAATTTTATCAATGGTCAAGAACTTTCTATGATAGCTCGACTCAGGCCAGTCGATTTCTATTTCTAGTAATAGATGTAATTAGATGCCCCTTTTGGTTAGTAGTTCCTATAATGTAGCAAGTAGTTTTTATTGC